>CAJVRN010000239.1:1685000-1757940 GCA_911728415.1 Lagocephalus sceleratus
TGAAATCCAGTTATTTCTTTGGTTTTGTTGATATTGTTTTGTTTAGTTTTCTCCCGCTTATCCGGGTCCGTGTCGCGGGGGCAGCAGCTTCAGGAGGGAGGCCCAGATGGCCCTCTCCCCGGCCACTTTCATCAGCTCCTCCGGGGGGGACCCTCAGCTGCTCCCAGGCCAGGCGAGATGTAACCCCATGGGTGTAGGCCCGGCCACCAGGCGCTTGCGATCGAGCCCCAGGCCTGGCTCCAGGGTGGGGCCCCAGTAACCCTCGGTGGCCGGGTGTGCAGCTTCTTTCCTTGTTGTTTTATGGTGGGTCTTGTGAACCATTCTTTGTCTGACCCTTCACCTCAGACCAATCTGCCTTTGGGAGACCCTACCAGGGGCAAACTGCCCTGGACAGCATAGCTCTTAGGCTCATTAGGGTGAGCAAAGTCCTCCACCACGATAAGGTGATTGTTCACGGAGGAGCTGTTGATATTGTGTTGTACACTATTGATATCACAGCAGTTGATAAGTAGATGTACCTATCTTTAGACCGTCATCATCACTGCCGGCCCATCACTGTTGTGCCAGACACAACTCAAACTGCATCATCAAGTTATCAGATCCAGTTATCAGATGATATCATATTGCATGTGTGAAGGAAAAATGACTCTGCGGTCTTTCTTGCTACTCAGCATCCCTGAAGTGAGGTTCCGAGCGGCCTGTTTTCCACTCCTGATGTAGACACAGCAGCGCTGAGGTAGCAGCAAAACAGGCCAGATGTTTCTGTTGTATCCAAGGTTAGAATTCTCTGTTTGTGTGAGCTAAGACATGAGCTGGTGCTGCACACGGTCATAACCTCCCACCTATCTTTCTATACCTCTCGGTATGCGGACTCCCCAGAATCGGTGCTGACTCTGCTGACATGAACTGTTGCTGTGTTGGTATCAATTCTCCTGATCAATAAACTCTAACTCTGCGGTCGGGAACCTTTTTGACTAAGAGAGCCATGAAAGCAAAAAATTTGGAAATTTATTTCAGTGAGAGCCATATAATATATTTTAAGACTGAATTCAACTAAATGTGAGTTTAAAAAGCCTCTGAATTGATTCTTTTATATAATGTTGTTATAATACTCACCATTAATGTGACTTCTGGTGCTGCATGGATTTGCTGCTGTCTTTGTAGTCTGGTTGGTGAGGTTAAGCTTCATGCAAGCGTTGAGGCTTTCATCCATTAAACGTGATCGTAGGTTGGACTTGATGTTTTTAAGATGTGTGAATAACTGCTCACACGCATACGTAGATCCAAACACGGCCAATACAGCGACACTCACATGCTTAGTGTGTGGCATGACACAGGAAGCGCGTTCCAAGTTTTGATGGTCAGCTGGTCTTCGGGTTGAAGCTCTTTCATTTCTGGCCACATGTGCTTGCCCTCCAACTCTGCTTTCTGCTTTACGATTCTTTCTTTCCAAATCTTCATTCAGTGACTTGAACTTATTCGCCCACATGTCGAGGCCTTCAGGTCAGCCACTTCTGCTTCAAAATCTCTGACGGAGACACCAGGAATGTGACTCCGGCCGGCTGTGTTCAGTGACCGCTCGTGTGGATGGGTGATGAACTTGGGCGAATTCATCCGTCCATTCATCCTGAAATGTACGATACTCCTCATCTTTTTTTCTTTTTGCCATCTTCTTCGCCGATGGGGTAGCTTTGACCCAATGACCGAGCAGACTGATTCAAAAGGGGCGTTTGGCTGTTTACCCAGCAACGGCCAACGTAGGCTATTATCATCCAATTAATATAACAGACAATTGCTCCTGCAGCCCCGAACAGAACATGAGCAGTGAAAAATCGATGGAGGGATTAGAACAAGTGAGAATATTTTGTTTTATCTGCGAGCCAGATGCAATCATCCAAAGAGCCACATCTGGCTCGCGAGCCATACGTTCCCGACCCCTGCTCTAACTCAACAAAAGTCACACGAGTCTCCGGGGTATCTGCTCCATAAACTCCAGAATTTCAAATAACAGCATGGAGTTCATTCACCAGGTCTTGGGGTTAACTGTGATGAAGGCAGAGCTGAATGGATGAAGAGTATCTGCATGTAACTGCTTTTAGTTTTCAGACGTGGACCGTTTGAGACATTATGTAAACTGAAATGGGTCAAGGATAGTGGGGAGAGTGGATGTAGTAAGGGCCTTGACCAACCTTTACAGCACTGCATCATCATGGGAGTGAGTACTATAGGCTGGTTGTTTAAAATTGAATTTAAGTCACATCCTTGCTAGTTAACCATACACATAATGAAATGTCCCCCTTTTAACAGTCCTTCTTAAAGATGTGGTTCAGTATGTCAGTATGTATGAATATCAGTTGTCCTACACAAAGACAGCTGTGAATGTGGTATTTGATGGCTTATAAACCACAAGTATGCAAACAGAAATGAACCGCTAAAATATATTTTTTTTGTTTCCCAACATCCCTCCAGACAAAATTACAAAAAAATTGTGTTCACAGCTGGTGACACACTAGACTAGACACTCGCTCTATTTCACACAGACCAGCCCAAGTTTACCTCGTGAGACTCAAATGAAAATGTTACTTTCTCCAGCAGATTATGTGAACACAAGGAGATTCATGTTAAAGAAAAACATAAACTGGCGTTCACTCCTTTTACTTTTCCATGCAGATACCGCTGTTTTAAAAAACCCAGTAATGTGCTGGTGACCCGGCGCATGCTCCTGCAGCATTTGCACGAAGCCACGCTGTCAAAACAGCATTTTTTTTGTTTGACTGGAAAAACAACTGCATAAACCTACTGTAGGTTTGTGGATTAGTGCCTTTATCCACTGACGAAATGACCTTCTGATCTCATCCAGCTTTGCTGTGAAAATCCTTTGCTTATACTTAGAGAGGCACCCAGAATGGGAAAAAATGAAAAAAAATCAGAGCTGCATAATTAAGCCACAAGTTATGCTATGGTTATTTAGTCTGAAATAACAGCAACGACTTCCAACAGGATGGCAAAAAAAAAAAAGAACAATTGTGTGCTTTCTTAAAATGTGCGGTCTCATCTGGGGCACAGTGGCGGGGAGACACTCGTGGTTGCATGTCGTACTTTCAGAATGCTGCATTCTTCCCGATGAGCCCCCACCAACCTTTCTGCCAGAGAATGACTTGCCAAGTGTAGATCGCGTCCAATTAACATGAATCCGCCGTCTCACTGGCGGCCACAGTTGCGAATTAAAGACCCATGAAATCACAATGTTTAGGTTTTTTTTACTCATTGGAATGGAGCCAATGGAAGGTTTTCTTTGTTTGACCAGAAAGCTCCCGCTTGCCTTTTTCAAGATGGCAGCTCATTATTGGCTGCCTGCCCCCTCAAAACAAAGGAGTCTTTGATGTTCACTAATGAGTAACTCTTAGTTACCTAATTCTAACCAATCAGAGCTTCCGCTGCTGGGTGCACAGATAAAAGTGAAAACACAAAAATCTCTCTCTGTGTTCAAAACTTTGTGACTGCTTAAGACCTTGTCTTGTGTTGTACGACATGTTTACTCCACGACTTTACTCTCACTCTTATTCTCACTCATCCCACAGTTGTGTTTTAAGGGAATCTCTGGCATCAGGATATCGTCTTATCTCCTTTCTCCATTCTCCCTGGACGTGTGTCCCACTTGATCCTGAAGTTCTTGATGAATCGTGTCCCTTCAGGGCCTGTCTTGCTCTCTTTTTTCTAAAACTATCCGACTGGTGCTCTGTGGTCCTTCACAGCCTTCTGTCCTACAGGGAGTTTCACCCCAAGACTCTTTAGGACTTGTGCTCTTCAAGCTGTTTTATTTTCCAAGACCTGTGTTTCTTCCTGACCTGTCCTGCTCCAAAAACATATTTCAATATCACCTTCTCTGCCTGCATAAACAACATCATCCCAAGTCCTCCAAGATCTAGATTTTGGAAATGTATCACAGGTTTTTGTCAGCATCTGATTGGAACTTCATTTTACTATTTTCTATATGGATTCCTCAACAATAGCTTATTCCTCCATTCTGTCACCAAAATTGTTTTTTAATTGTGTCCTGGTTTTCTCCATGACATTTCCTCTTGGGAATAACTCCAAGATTGATGCTTCTCCACGTGTTCCATCTGTACTTTGGTTCAGACCACGCTTTGGGCCGGTTAATTGTTTATCAGCCTTCATCATCCATTATTTTGAAGCCACCCTGTCGTCTTGCTAATGCATGAACTCGTCAGTGATTAAATCTCTTTTAGTTCAGACGGTACATCAGAAAACCTTGTCCTCATCTCCTAAATGAAGGAGTGATCATTTTTCTGGTTGCTTAATCTGCATTCATTTTATCTGGTCACTTGGGATGGTGTCATCGCAGTATTTCAGTGAAAAGCCTCATTGTAGCTTCTTTGTCAGAAACCCTCCCTCTGGTTTAACTGAAGATAGTGATAGAGGGTTGTGCAACTCACACGAGGATAAACGGCAGCCAGGAATCTGTTTCAAGAAGTTGGAGATGATATCAGAGGCCACTTTTAATATGACAAAAAAAGTAATTTGCCATTGACACCCATTGGATGATTATCCGAAAAGGTGTTTGAGTCTCTACAGTTTATTTTAAGATGTGCTGAAATTTGAGTTGCATCTTTATTTTAAGACTTCCAACAGTAAAGTGAGAGGCCAACATAATGTATTATTATTATTATTATTATTATTATTATTATTATTATTATTATTATTATTAGGTTTAAGGAAAATGCCATGAACCAATAATAGAACTCCTGAATAGCAATAATAGGTTGAGGAGAGTGTTTATAGGAATTTTTAACCATTCTCCCAAAAGTGCATTGGTGAGGTCACACACTGATGTTGGTCGAGAAGGCCTGGCTCTCAGTCTCTGCTCTAATTCATCCCAAAGGCGTTCTATTGGGTTCAGGTCAGGACTCTGTGCAGGCCAGTCAAGTTCATCCACACCAGACTCTGTCATGCTGGAAGAGGAAGGGCCCGCTCCAAACTGTTCCCACAAGGTTGGGAACATGGAATTGTCCAAAATGTTTTGGTGTCCTGAAGCATTCAAAGTTCCGTTCACTGGAACTAAGGGGCCAAGCCCAGCTCCTGAAAAACAACACCACACCATAATTCCTCTTCCACCAAATTTCATAGTTGGCACAATGCAGTCTGAAATGTGCCGTTCTCCTGGCAGCCTCCAAACCCAGACTCGTCCATCAGATGGCCAGATGGAAAGTGTGATTCATCACTCCAGAGAACGCGTCTCCGCTGACCCCTCTCCGTCACTTTACGTGGCCTACCACTTCGTGGCTGAGTTGCTGTTGTTCCCAAACGCTTCCATTTTGTTATAATAGAGCTGACAGTTGACTGTGGAATATTTAGGAGCCAGGAAATGTCACGACTGGATTTGTTGCACAGGTGGCATCCTGTGACAGTTCCACGCTGGAATTCACTGAGCTCCTGAGAGCGGCCCATTCTTTCACAAATGTCTTGTTTCACAGTCTGCACACCTGAGTGCTTGAATTTATACACCTGTGGCCAGGCCAAGTGATTAGGACACCTGATTCTGATCTTTTGAATGGGTGAGCGAATACTTTTGGTAATATAGCGTATGTTAATGGAAATATTAAGAAGTACTCAAAGAAAGGTGAATGAATAAAAAGAAAAATGTACATTGTGTCTAAGCAAGTGTTTTCCCTCAGCAAGGAAGTGCACGTCTCTGTTTTATGTCCTCTGGCATCCTCTCAAATATCAGCTCTCTTCTCAGCGGTAACATGTTCCACAAACATTTTCCCTTCTTGAGACCTGTGCAAGCAGAGCGCTGTGCCTGCTCATGTTTCCCTCTCTTCTGTTGTACCTGTGAAATGCCTGTGGCAGGAAATAAATGGGAGCAAAACAAGTTGACTGAGTGACTGATTGGTTGATTGGATCCATTTTCATAATAACAGGAAATGAGAAGTCAGTGCTCACTCTGTTTCCTCTGAAGAAAATTCAGATCATGATAAAATACTTTGGTGCTTTCTGTGTAGTTCATATTTGTCCTAATCAGTTTGTAATATTTCGTTTTTTTTATTTCGTATTTATTTTGTCATTTGTGACCTTCATCATGAGTTAACCACTGGACCCTGTCAAGTGGCCTCACTGACTCCATGGCTCAGACTTTTGATGGTGGAACCCCCTGAAGCCAATTTCTGCTGGGAAGCATTCCAGGTCCATTCAGTCCTCCCTCAACTCCCTGCTTTCACCGTGTTTTCTTCAACTTGCAGTTCACACCATTGAATTCTGCAAATGCGGCAGCAGATTTGTGCACTGCTGCATCCTGTAACGTAAGCCGTAACTACAAAAAAAAACAACTCCAAAACACATGACCTGTTAAATCCCACTGATAGCATCTCAGTGAATAACTACTCATGATATTTCAGATGAAAAGGCAGTGTTTCTGAACAAACAAAATAAAAACAAAAGAAATGTCGAATGGAAATATTAAGAACCTTTTTAGTTAAATGACCCTTAATCTTTATCCCAAGACACTGTTGGTGGTACTGTCTGGTGTAATGCAGACCCCTGCTTGTTTCTTAGCACCATTCCCAAGTGTAACACATTTCCCTGAACCAAGAACATGTCTTCACACATCAGTAATTTACCTGGTATGAAGCTAATTCAGGAAACTCAGACTCCACATACTTGCTGTGACCATCAGCAACAGGACTGAGGCTGACTGACAGCCTGTAGCCCCAAGGAAACTTTGTACACACACAAAGTTGAAACTCTATAAATTCCTGGATGAATGGCTGAAGGACATTGGTTTTTGGACTTTATGTTTTTCTTTGTAAAACCGATGGCTTTTCTTTTCCTAACCATAGCAAACTCACAGTAACAGGAAGACCTTTATACACAATTTACCTATGTAATGTATTATAAGTCATTATACACAGGGGTTGCCGAGGGGTCTCTAAATATTTAACCAACTGTGAGAAAAAAAGGTGTTCACAGTGTTAAGTCTTATGAAATGCTTATTTAAATTAAAACTTTCTAGAAATTTCCGGTTTTTAGTTTGCTCTTTTCCATTGTTTTCTACTTTATTAATTCAAACAAAAAGACCCATTAATGGCACGTGGCAAAAACATCGGCATCATCACGTAATGCTGTAGCATCCTTTAAATGATTTAGTAAAGCCTGCCTTCTTGTGGACAACTCGAGGTATTGTCATATGTACACGTTATATTAACGTTATTTTATCATTACATTCTATGTGAAATACAGCTCATTTTTCAGAGTTTTTTGGGGGCAACAATTTCAGTATTATCTCTTACTATTACATGACACTATTCAGTGACAGGCGGTGAAAAATATTCTAGGTGGGACTGTGAATTCAGTTGTGGGGAACCCTTAGGGGCTTCCATTCCTTCAGAGAAGACCGAAAATTTCTGGACCAAAAAATTGGTCCAAATTAATTATTGTCATATAATGTTTATTTCATTTCATTTACTATAATACATTTTCTCTCCTTTACATTCTAAAGCCTACTGTCAAGTTTGCATCTGTAATGAAAGGGTTACTGTTAAACCATGTGGTCCAATCAGACTCATCAGAATACGTGAAGACCAGGTGAGCTGGCTCATCCATTGGTTAGTCCAGGACTCCTGGAGCTTAGCAGCTTCTCCTGGTCCTGGAGAAGGCCAAGCTGTGTAGCTCTGGTTCCAGAGTGAGGGTACATTGACCAATCATGGTTTGATTTTAGTCTTAATTTTCCAGTATTTTTTTGTAAGGGCTTTCTGTTGAAACTCCAGCACAAATTGTTAAAGTCAATAGGTGAGCCGATCCCTTGTAGTGTATTGTTAAAGCTATTTGTGACTTCAAGTTGAAAGTTAAACGGATGGTGTGTGGGCTTCGGGTTTTGGGTTATATTGTCAGTAGGTGAACCGAGTAAAGTGACAACTAAAGGTTGCTCTGAAACTAAGTTGTCCTGTCCAGTTAGTTCATTACACAAGACATTACATCCCTTATAAACCTCATGTCAGTAGTTTGGGGTTGGATTTTTGTTTCTTTTTTCTTTTTCTTTATCTTTTCTGCCTCTTTCCCCATTGACACTTGTGTCTGTCAGTGAACCTATAAATGAAAACCACCACTTTTATTTATTTGACATACATTGGTATTAAAGTCATGCGCCACGTGTAATTGTGCATGGAGACGCATTTGCACTTCATTGTAACTTTAAAAGATAGCCTTAGTATTACCAGCCGTTTGTAACTTTTGGCCAGCTGTGTGTTTGAAATGGGATTTTACTTTGATGATGCTCATGCATTTATTTCACTGACTTGATCAGTGTGTGTGTGTGTGTGTGTGTGTGTGTGTGTGTGTGAGAGAGAGAGATTTGTGTCATTTTTGAGATCATTGTCATCGTTAATTAGAGGATTGCAATTCTTAAGCGCTTTCAATTCATCGTAAATTGCTTTGTTTCCGTGATGATGTCTTCTCTTGTCAGTGATGGTACTCATGGTTCGCCACTGGAATTCAGCATATAAAGTCAAGTTTAATAACTACCCCAAGACAACTGAACACAAACACCTGGATCATAGTGTTATGTGGAATAATAGTGATTTAAATTATATTATATATTAGTATTTCAAAACAGTAAAATCATATTGCACTGTCACATGTTTAGAGCCAAATTGCAAACCAAAAAATACAATAATAGCATATTACATATAAAATCATACCAATGAACACACTACTTATACAAAATGTCAGAAATGTATATTATTTTCAGAATAAAGTTTCACATCCATCTCTTTTGGCCTGGTTCATGTGACTGTCCCAGCCCTTTAAATAGCTGAACTTGATGCTGGAGAAGAGGCTGAATTAAACTCACTCGCTGATTAAATCCTGTATCAATGTTCGTTCCTGTCCATGACTGTTAGTGGAGCTCTGGATCTTCTTATGAGACACTGTAGAACTTCAACACATTGTTAAGTGATAGAGTCTGTAATTTTATTTCTCTGTATTTTGGTCTTTTGCTTTGTTTTAATAATAATAATAATAATACATTTTATTTGACAGCGCCTTTCTGGACACCCAAGGTCACTTTACAGAGAATAAATACACACTAAAATAAATAAAAATAAATAAAATAAATAAAATAGCAGGCAATTAAAAGGCAACAGGCAGTTAAAACAGGTAATTAAAAGGCAGCGATAAAATCAAAGAAAGGCAGATATGGGCAGCAGGAAATTGTACAGGGGTAATGAAAGGGCAACAGAAATCAGAAAATGATAAATTCAGACAGAGAATGCAGTTTTGAACAGGTGGGTTTTGAGATTAGATTTGAACTGGGGGAGAGAGTCAATGTTGCGTAGGTCCGGTGGAAGAGAGTTCCAAAGTTTAGGGGCAGAGCGGCTGAAAGCTCTACCCCCCATGGTGCTGAGGCGTGAGGAAGGTATGGAGAGGTGAAGGGAGGAGGAAGACCTGAGGGACCGAGAGGGTGTGGAGACGTGGAGAAGGTCAGTCAAATAGGGGGGGGCAAGGTTATGGATGGCTTTAAAAGTATATAAAAGAATCTTTAAGGTGATGCGGAGATGAACCGGGAGCCAGTGAAGCTGCTGGAGAACAGGGGTAATGTGATGAGTGGAGGGGGTTCTGGTGATGATGCGGGCAGCAGAGTTCTGGACCAACTGGAGTTTCCGGAGGGATTTGTGGGGGACACCGAAAAGGAGTGCATTGCAGTAGTCGATACGGGAGGTGACGAGGCTGCACAGGGATATTTCTGATACCCCTTTTCCACCAAAAAGAACTTGGTGCTTTGGTGCTGGCGATACAGCCAGTGCTTAACTGGCAACCTGTTGCCAAAGAACCAGTTTGCGTTTGCAGAGGTCAGGAGCCAAGTGGGTGGAGAGTAGGTGTGGTCCTTCCAGCCAATGACTGTGCCAGCCGTGTCTGCGGGCCTGCAGAGAGCATCGGAAGGGATGGTGGACGCTCTGGAAAAGTAATCAGAGGGGAAACACGCATTGAATAAACCAGGGTGAATGTCGAAGGCTTGTACACTGGAACATTGTGTTCAGATAGGAGATGGTTTTTGTAAGCTCACATTAACATTACGTCTACAGATGACCAGGTTCAAGCGGACGCTCCACAATAATCTTTATATTTAATTTTGGTTGCCTGTCACCGAACTAGTTCAGGAATTTTAAGTTGATATTTGGATTTTTATCCAATGTAGTTCCATCGGGGGAGGAAACAGAGGCCTCTACTTCTGACCAGGTTGGTAATGAGCCCCAAGAGCCAGAAGATACCGCTGACCTCTTCCCAGCTGCGTCCAGCACTACCTTCGTTGTTCCAAAAAGGACCCAGTGGTAGGTCTGCTTACCTGAAACCTGCTACTGTAGTTAGCTGCACTTATCCTTTAGTAATCTTCTGGATGACTCAACTGCGGGTCCATGAGCCTTTTAATTCTTTTACAGATGTTTCAAGTTCCAAAGAAAATGGTCCTGGTCAGCCTTATCTTACAAAATGCCCCAGAACTCATGGAACAGCTCCTGGTATAGAGAAGACTTAGCTTGAATATTCCAATGTTCATGTTCATTTGGCGCCAGGCAAAGCTGTAAATAGTGACACTGATTCTGCTTTTGGTTCTTTTGTTGTACATAGAGATTTGGGTTGGTGGAAAAGAAATGGGTGGCAAACAGTAACAGGGGACCCATTTGAACTTGTGGAAATTGTCAAGCAGAGAGATGAAAATTCATTCATCTAAATTCATTCTTCTATCTGCATTCATCTAATTCAACTGACGAGGAAGGCTCTTTAACTCTTACCGTCCCATGGGAGGAGTGAAAGCTGGCAGCTTTTTGTCCTCATCTGTCATGGTGATAGAAGCCAGAGGTGAGGTCCATTACACTGAAGACAGCATCTTTACGCGTCTCTGACTGTGCATGCCTTAAACAAGTGTAAGTCCACACATATCCTGACATCTCTGTTCTTCTTCCACACCAGCACAAGTGAGAGACCCATTCGCTGTTAGACTTACAAACGAGCTCTCGCTCTTCCATCTCTGAGAGCGCTTGTAGTTTGAGGTGCTTCCAGGTGGACTCACCAGGTGGAAGGCAAATGGATGCGGTCTGTAGATGTGTGTGATAGAATAAAGAGCCTCTGTGTGGAACGAAGGTGCTTTATTATAGCTCTGACATGAGGCACACTCAACATGCCTTCTGGCGGGCTAACATAACAACCTCCCAGCATCCTGAGTGGCTGACATGTGACATGCCACCGCCGTAACCATGGCAACCCCCACACAATCTACACGGTCAACAAAAACCTTTTAAAAGCATGATCAGGCTTGGACGTCATGAACACATCTTTATACATTTGACTGAGCTGCAGCAGTTGTGACTTCCAGTAATTAACCAATGTCCACCTCTTCCAGCCCCGAGCTGGTCATGGAAATGTGGCTGTTTGTGTCGTGTGGGAATCCACTGAGAGGGGGGCGGAATGATTGGACCCAATCGCAGCACAACTGGTTGGTACACACGTTTATTAGCGGATGGTCGGGGACAGAAGGGGAGTCGGTCAGCCGGGTCGGAGACGCAGACGGCAGGTCGGGAACAAAGCAGGTCGACAACGGGTAGACTGGCAGGGAAAAAACAGTGGAGAGTGATGAGGACACAGAGGACAATCTGGCAGGGAGGAGAAGGAACAGGGGGGTTAAATATCCAGGTGAGCAGGTGCAGAGAATTGGTGCTAATGAGGGATGTGGGCGTGACTGATGGTGCCTTCAGGGGCAACATGGACAGTTGAGTACTGGCCAGGCGGAAAATCACGACATCCACAGACTTTCCATCACATGCTTCTTGCCTCTTTACTTTGATGACTGGATTTTCTTCAAGAGTCACAGCTAGATCCTCAACAGCAACACAGATGTTGTGGCATTTCAGGATTATGGCTCCTTTAGTCGTGCTCAGGACCCTGACTTGGACCCATCTGTCACCATTCACGGCTACAACACATCTGCAGACTTTTTTTCTTTTCGTGGGCTCGTGCTTTGGCTGACCTAGCCAGGATTGTCGCACCAGCATTGTGGTTTCCTCAGGACCTGCCAGAGCTGGGGGGACTGTTTGAGCTGCTTCAGGATGTGTTTGGTGACATTTGTGCTGAGAATCATCTGATCTTTCTGCCCAGGTACAATTAAAGCAGGGACACTGAAGGCAGACTAATACACGTGCACTTTCAGACTGTCATCGCATTTTGGCCTCACCTGGAGTCCACCACAACCAACCAGCACTACATCCTCAACGGTTGTGTGAGGTTTGTCCCCTACCTGAGCATCAGCAACTCTCTGCTTTATCTAGGTGTATTATGTGATGGTACAAGAGAACAGTGCCAGGTGGAGCAGATTTTAGGCTTTCTGCAAACACAGTGTGCATCTTCACAGGAGTTGAAGGTAATATCACAGGTACTCACACTACCCCCCCAGTGTTAGTGAGTTTGTAACAGCTGTAGCAACCTGCACTGCATGATTCTTTGTTTTTTTGCTGTATTTGTGTTAGACTTATTTACTTGTGTCCCTCTTGTTGGGGGCCACTTAGTTATTGGGTTGCATTTGAAAATGCAGGCCTTTGTCTACAATCTGGGCAGTTTCCGATGAACATCGTTGGCTATTCCAGCTTCAGCGTTATCCATGTTCACTCCCCGAAGCTTCAGATTCTATCAGCTGCTTCTTCAACTTCACCCAATAGTCTACCGGGGTCTCTTTTGGTTTAGGTTGAGTGGCATAGAAATCTGCCCTGTTTACCAGGTGTAGAGAACTGAGGCCCAAAGGGTGGTGTATCATCTAATGGTCCTCTAGCTACCAATGTAGCCTCACCTTGTGTAACTGGTGGAACTCTGTGTTGTGTAAATGAGACTCTCATGTCCAGGACTTCTCTCTTTATTCTGGCAACAGCAAATAATAATATGAATACACAGTTAGCAGCCCGCTTCGGTTCCTAAACACACAAGGCGGGAAGACGTACATTAGTGGGACTCGTCATGGCGAGTAAGCTAGCGGTCGAAACTGTTTAAACTTCATATTTAAGTGCTGGTATCTTCTATTGTATTTCTAACATGAATAAACAAACATTAAACAATTAGAATACATAAATGTATGAACAGAGAACCAAATGTAACTAATCTGAACTGATGTGATGGAAAATGAGACACTCACCTCTCCCACAAGAATATAGTGCAAAAGGGGAGAGGCGGAGGGGTCACCATCACTTTTATAGGGGACACCCCAGAAGAAGAAATACCACAATACACACAATACACACTTGGTATTAGTTAACACGCCCCCAAAAACTGAAACAGGACAAAAGTCACACAAATTTAAACGGTCACTAACGTGGGACCTTATTGAAATTGGACTTATTGGCACCTTCATATCAGCTTTAGCTGTGCTCAACTCCATCGGTCCGGCAACTTGGAATCCCGGACACGTGCACAGAGCTGAATCACAGCAACAGACTCGTGAAGCACATTTAAGTCCCACGGCAGCCAGGATCTGCACGTTTATTATCCTGCAAGTCAGCAAGAGGGGCCTAGTGAGCACACACACAGCGTTAACTGACGTAACCCCCCCACACACACACACACACACACACACACACACACACACACACACACACACAGAATACCAGAACATTTCAAGAAAACCCTACATGTAAACATTCTAAGTTAAAATAGTGCTGAAGCAGTCTGTTTTACCAACTTAAGGCAGAAAACATGACACAGAAGTTTTGAGTACGTTCACAAAATAAAATAATTAATTACAGAGATATTTCAGTGTAAAATATTTACTCAGCTACATTTATGAAAAGAAGAGTAGAGCTAAACATCTTAAATATTCACGTAGTCTTTTTTAAGACGTTCAAAAGATCACATTTAAATGTGCATTTCAAGACTTAGACGTGGAACATGTGTGGCTCTCTTGTGGTGTCCAGATGAGCGGCGCCAAGCCACCGAAGGCAATCGATGAAACTGGTTTTTCAAATATATTTGTTATTTCTCGTCCACATGACAGAAAACCTGGCGCCACACACACTCGTACTAGTGGGATAAGGCCTACTACATCTGAGATGACTGGGATGAGTTGGAGAGTTAGGCGTGGAAAACCCCACAGACCCCCGGACAGACGCTGCTTGCGTCTGTAGACGTTGAGCTGGAAGATGTCCACCAGATGGAGCAGTCGCTGCAGCGCTCATTCTTCTGCCCTCCTGTTTCAATGCAGCCCCCCACCAGTAGAAACGAGCCTGTGTGCTTCTATCTTTATGGGGACCTTTCATGTACTACCCAGCCCCAAACCCTAACCCTAACCCATCCCAACTGACCCCCTGACTGTAACACTGACCCTGAACCTGACCTAAACCCGCTGTCCACCCTCAAACAGCCCCTTCAATTCACCAGGACCAGCCAAAATGTCCTCACTTTGATAGTAGAACGTTTTTAGGAGTTTACCAAACATCGGAATGTTAAAACACTTTCTTAGAATGTGAATGCTAAAGTTTGAACCTAATAGTTCAACAAACACTAGTGACCAGTTAAAGCCCATCAATACTTTCTCTGCTTGTCCAGCCCTCTATACGCGCGTGTGTGTGTGTGTATATGTGTGTGTGTGTGTGTGTGTAGAGCAATAGCAAAGTTGAGAGGCTTGTCCCGTGTCTTGGCTGCTCTGTGGGACAGAGAGTTGCGCTGGCGTTCATGGTCTGTGCCTTTGGTCCATGTTGACATGGTGGCATCAGGCTGCAGCAGCTTGGTCTGCACATCTGGGATCCAAATCTCCAGTCCAGTCACATCCCAGATGTGCTCTGGTGGACCGAGATGGTGACTGTGGAGGCCTTAGTACAGTGAAAGCATTGAGCTTTATCTATCTATCTATTTATCTATCTATCTATCTATCTATCTGTCTGTCTGTCTGTCTATCTGTCTATCTATCTATCTATCTATCTATCTATCTATCTATCTATCTATCTATCTGTCTATTTTGTTCTAGATATGATTACATTAGTGGGTAGTCTTTAATGAGCTGAACAGTGCAAAAGAAAAGAAAATAAATCTTGTTCTTCT
Source organism: Lagocephalus sceleratus (assembly GCA_911728415.1). Lineage (NCBI taxonomy): Eukaryota > Metazoa > Chordata > Actinopteri > Tetraodontiformes > Tetraodontidae > Lagocephalus > Lagocephalus sceleratus. The sequence goes on from CAJVRN010000239.1 coordinate 1,700,085, forward strand.
TCTCAACACTCCGACATTCATTTGCGTGAAGGCGATGTCCTTCAAGTTATATATTTACCACAATCTTCACTGTCCTTCCCTCCCTCGTGTTCTCTTTCCCTCTCACCCTCTCTCTTTCTCTTTCCCTCTTTCTGTGCTTGTGTATAAAATAATGAGCAGTTTCTGGTCTTTACACTTACTACTATTTCTACTTGAAATGAATGAGAAACTCGGTTTTAAGGATGCAAATAATACAATTTATTAAGAAGCTCCCCCTTCCCCGACAGTAAATAAATTAAAAATCCAATAAGAAGGCAAGATAACGAGCTTGCCTTTGAAAAATGTTTCATACAATACAGAAACCATAAGTGAGAAAGCCGAATCTCACACACATCAAAACCACTGAGCAGACCTCGGAGGACAGATTGTTGTTGAGGACAATTCCACTCGTGTGAGGACACCCTTGTGCTCTGTTGCCGATGGCCCGTTTTCCTGATAAAATGAGCTGTGGATGCGGACTGTGGTCGCCAGAGGCTGCTGGTTAATGTGCTGATGGGTTTGGCCTCAGTTCAGACAGCCAAAACAAGACGGGTTGGCACATATTTCACATGGATCCAAAGGAGTGATGGCATAAACTGTCAGGTGTGAAAGGAAGAAAAGAGAAGCATCAATATTCATCCCATCAAAGTCATTTATTTTCAACTCTGTTTTTATGCTTATGGCAATAGTAATTGTGTTCTCTGAAATAATTCCCCTTGATTAAGAAATACGCGTTCACATCAATCCCAGTAAGCTTTAGTTGTGATTTATAAAGATTAATGTGTGCTTGGGTCTACTTTTTAACTCCGTGAGTTAAGGAAAGTTAGAGTGGATGTCTGGAATTACGACATTTGCTACAAAAATTCTTACGCTGAGAATACTCTGCTGCGCCTATTAAAAATGACACTTTGCAGAGGCAGCAGCCTCAGAAGTGGACAAGTGTGTAGATGTGTAGAAAATGTTTGATTAATTATAAATGAGAAACCGTTCCTCAGTGTCGTTTTTCTCATTTTCTTTTTAATTGGATCCTTATCTAAGCTCCTTATCTCTTTGGGAAGAGAGATGGTCGCCGCTTGCACCAATCAGCCCCGCGCCGAGGCTCGCGGCGCTGAAGCCTTACCCAGTCTGGACAGAACGATGTCGGTCCCCTTCGCCTGGCAGACTGGCCGAAAGGCCTGCGGCAGGAGGGGGTGGGCGCACACGGAGACCACGCTGGCCTCGGTCAGGTGGGGGCTCGCGTCATCGTTTAGGTTGAACAGCTGCTTTAGCTGCTTCACTGCCTCCAACGGGAAGGCCCTTTCTCCAACCTGCAACGACCAATGGACCCAAGGACCTGAAGGAACTTTAGGACATCAGCAAAAAGATTTGCTCTACCTTAAACACCGGTGCCCCCCCCCATGGTGAGCCACAGAAGAACCTGACCCAGAAGGAAGGAATCAGCCTGAGAAGAGCAGGTTCTCCTCACCTTGACCTGCACAGCTGCCGACCCTCCATACACAGACAGCACCAAGGCAAGCACAACGACGGCGGCTCTCATTTTCAGATGGTCCCAGATGTTTCCCAGTTCAGAGGAATCTTCTCGTGTGCCTGTCGGGTTTCTGCCTCGCCTCTTATAAGGGGCTGGGTTTCAGATTGGTGACTGATTTATGAACACAAGCAGCCAGAGTGAAGGTGGTTGTGGGTAAACCCTGGGCTGGTCAGAGGTTACATGGACCGGGCCCTCTATTTTTACTTTAGAACCACAACAGGCACTTTTTTATGACTGATTTTGGCCTTTGTCATAACACATTTGATGTGAAGTGCGTGCCTAATAAATCTCGGGTCTTGTCGTTCTCCCACAGGTATTTGTCACATCTGTGCCTGATAAGGACTCTGGGCCAGAGCCGATCTTCGCACATCGGCCCACTTCTCTGATCTCACAAACGATAGCATCGCACAAACACACACAGCGGCAGGTGTAATGACGCAGATAGGAACAACAATTAAAAAGTCAGCTACTTCCTTAAAATCCCTGATTTGGATTGATGGTCGGACCAGGTCTTTCCCACTGAGTCACATGTGTTTCCCTTGGAGATCCAAAATATGGCCCTAGATATTTGGATGGATGAGGAACATATGAACCCTTGTCATGAGAACAATTATGATCAAGGAACATTCACCCTGTATATCATCTGCTCACAGACACTATATCTATCTATCTATCTATCTATCTATCTATCTATCTATCTATCTATCTATCTATCTATCTATCTATCTATCTATCTATCTATCTATCTATCTATCTATCTATCTATCTATCTATCTATTTAAAAGATGTTTCTTTTTCATTTCCCTTTATACTATTTTGAATAAAGAGCAATAATCAATCCTTTGTGAGCATGTTTTGTGATAATTCTATACTTCCACTACATCACATTCCTTTTATCGATACTTCTGCTGAGTAATTTTTGACTTTATCAATAATTAATTCATGCTGAATTTATTTTTGGAAGAACTTAATCACAGCCATACTTTTAAGTAAATTAGCAGCTATATCGTAATAATATCGTTTTTCTCCACGGCTCAAAAAGGTTCAACCACAAATCGGATGTTTGTCATTCAGCCAAACATTTTTATCAAAGCGCTAACACTTCAATTATCATAAAAGTAGGCAATTCCTGGCTCGGTATATCAGCACCTTCAGCTTCCACTGTTGAAGAGGCCCTTCACTTATCTCAAATAGAGCTTTTATTACTAAAGCCTTTACAGCTGAAAAAAAGAGATGTTTTCTAAAGCCAGCCCACGGTGTGACCCCGGTGCTAGAGCACATCTGTGTCCACTGGTGTTATATGCTTCTGTCCTGACTTAGTGGGCGTGTTTGCACTCGACTGACAACGATGGACACAAACATGCAGGAAGGCTGCAGCAAAGAAGTGAAAAGGAGCGCTTGGGCCTGTTCTCGCTCACAATCACCAAATGTTACGACTCCTCGCCATAAAAGGAGGAACCTGAAAGTCGTAAGGATTTGTCTGTTCAAAAGCATTTCCTCTCACGCCCACACGCATCACATTCACCAGTAATTGCTCTTCTAGCCGGCTCGTGCAACATCTTCCACCACCCAGAGCGTTCACCTCACTTCACATGCTGTCGAGGCCTATACATACATATATATATATATATATATATATATATACAGCTTTATTATTCTTTACTTTTACTTGTATAGTTCCAAGTACAATCTATTTATTATACATTCAGAATGAGATTTTTGGATTGAGGAAATAGTTGTTTACTGATTCCTACCATCATTACACCTCTGGACAGACACATTTGCAATCAAACTTGATTACATGTAATCAAGCAGCTTACGACTTCCAGGTTCCTCCTTTTATGGCGGGAATCAATGTCTTGTTGTCTGTGGTTGTAGTGAGTCCCTGAGAAGGTCACAGCCCACGAGGGCTCCTACGGCCTCACATGTTCCAGGGTCGTAACATTTGGTGATTGTGAGCGAGAACAGGCCCAAGCGCTCCTTTTCACTTCTTTGCTGCAGCCTTCCTGCACGTTTGTGTCCATCGTTGTCAGTCAGTGCAAACACGCCCACTAAGTCAGGACAGAAGCGTATAACACCAGTGGACACAGATGTGCTCTAGCACCGGGGTCACACCGTGGGCTGGCTTTAGAAAACATCTCTTTTTTTCAGCTGTAAAGGCTTTAGTAATAAAAGCTCTATTTGAGATAAGTGAAGGGCCAATAAGGCCTCTTCAACAGTGGAAGCTGAAGGTGCTGATATACCGAGCCAGGAATTGCCTACTTTTATGATAATTGAAGTGTTAGCGCTTTGATAAAAATGTTTGGCTGAATGACAAACATCCGATTTGTGGTTGAACCTTTTGAGCCGTGGAGAAAAACGATATTATTACGATATAGCTGCTAATTTACTTAAAAGTATGGCTGTGATTAAGTTCTTCCAAAAATAAATTCAGCATGAATTAATTATTGATAAAGTCAAAAATTACTCAGCAGAAGTATCGATAAAAGGAATGTGATGTAGTGGAAGTATAGAATTATCACAAAACATGCTCACAAAGGATTGATTATTGCTCTTTATTCAAAATAGTATAAAGGGAAATGAAAAAGAAACATCTTTTAAATAAGGGCAACAAATGGTAAGATAAATGTAACAAACCATCTGAATTTCAAAAACAAAAGGTTTAATATGCCAAAAAGTAACAGTTTGCAACATAAAATAAAAGAAATGCTTTGATTTGGGACTTTAAACGTTTAAGGTTCCTAACAAAGCGTTCATTTTATTTAAGGCCCTTTTAGAAATTGAGTGCGGAGTCCTAAATCTTGAGCCGGGGTGGGTTCTGTGGCGGGGCTGGGTCGGCCTAGCAGCCGGTGCAGGCGGCGAAGGCGCAGATCTCGCAGACGTCCAGAGGAACGGCGGCTGAAACAGAGTCAGATCAGCGCGTCAGCCCGGCGCCCACGACCCCCGCAGGTACGCGCCGAGCCCACGAAGGCCGCTCACCTAGTCTGGTGAGGGACGCCGACGCCCCCCTCTGCCTGCACAGGGGCAGGAACTCCTGCGGGAGCAGGGGGTCGGCGCACAGGGACGCGCTGGCCGCCCTCATCCGGGGGCTGCTCGGGCCCGCCGGGCTGCCGCTCTGCGCCAGCTCGTGGAGCCGCTTCACGGCCTCGAGCGAGAAGGTCAGTCCATTTTCCTGGAGGGAAGAACAGGCGTCAAGTCAGCACAGCAACAGCTGGAAACAGGACTTGGGAAGAGGCTAGCGCTCCACAACCCAGAAGGATCCATACTCGGTGTGTTCAGAGGCCGCTCACACACACCCAGACTCCCTCCCTTGAAGAACCAGACGGGTTGTTGACTCACCTCGACCTCCACCGCTCCAGATCCAGTCCAGCTCAGAGCCAGGGCCAGGAGGGCGATGATGGCCAACGTGGTCTTCATGTCAACAGCTGCTCAGGTGGTGGCGAACCCGTCTGTCTGCGTCTGGGCGATCAGCTCGGTGTACACTTCACCTCCGTCCACATCCTCCTTTTATTCCCGTCTGCGCTGCGCCTCTGCGGTCACATGACCAGGCGGGAACAAAGTTTTTCTCACGGGTTAATGAATAGTTAATGCTGTTTTATGTGGCTGTAAAAGCAAATTCATAAATCCTGCTTTGACCTCAGCAACTCTCACCAACTGATTGTGCTTTACAGGCCTCGCCGAGCTTCTCCGTCTGTTTTGAGGAATTATCGATCGCTTTTATTGGGTTAAACAGTTTGAACAGGCTCGGGTCGGATGTCAGCGTGAGCCTGCACTTCATGGGCCGCTCACGACACTCACAGCTGACACGCAGAGATAATCAGACGCATCAGAAAAATCATTTGCCGCCATTTAGGAGTGAAGCGTGCGCACGTGCAGAGACGTGTTATGGCCTGAGCTTTATAACGAACTCATTAAAAACAATTCTTCACACAGAGCATGGCTGGCACTTCCCATTAATATTCCACAGTCAATCTATAAATATTCACAGAAGTGTTGCACTCACACAAAATGTCTGTCAAATGGAGCATATCTGAGGTCACTGCTGAGCCCGTCAGGACCATAAATTATGCCATTTGAATCAATTTCTTGCTTTTTCACTTCTAAAAACATCCCGCTGGGGAATGTGATCGAAGTGACTTTGACTCCGTTCCTGGGGCATATTTAAGTCATAATTATATATACATTTGGTTTAAAATTGCATGCAAGACCTCACTTACTCTGATGAAAAGTCAAGTTAAAATGAAAGCAGATGATGGATAGATCATTAATACACCATCACAGTTTCTGTTCATCAATAACAGTCGTGGTGTCCGACAGTGAGGCTGAGCTTCACCGTACTTGGGCTTCCATCCACAATCAACAGCTTTACTTATTGGTTGTAGGAAAACACACATTTTTCTTCTAAACCCATGTGACCCTGACTGAGTGTTAGAAATAGAGTAACGTTGTTTTTTTTATAGTGTCATAGTTATTATTAGTCATCCCCCACGCTAAAGGCGTGAGACAAAGGCTATATGATTTAACCCTGATCAGAGAGGGGGAGCCGTTAACTCAGACAAGTCTTGTGAAATCAGAACTGTGGTGTGTCACAATCAGCTCAAGGCGTGACGGCGAGCACAGACCCGATAGAGAATGTTCAGTGCCCACTTCCTCCCATTTGTCTGAGACACTTGTCTCCTGATATCTTGAGTGCATTAAGACTGTTTACCAGACTCAATTAACCACCAATGAACATTATATGACCAAAACACAAAAGTGAGATTCATCTATAAAAGGTATCGTTTCTTATGTTCAGATTCATCCGTTAGCTCAAAGCAGGTGCACAGACAACTCAAAGTGTGATTTGGCTTCACAAACAGGTTCTATACAGAAAACAGGCATTTAGCCAAGTCACTAAAAAGGGCAGCAAGTCAGATAGGTTAATAAAAATAGGTTAACTAATGGACGGCCATTAAAGTCAAGGAGTAAATCATCAGCCTGAGTTTGAATAGAATGTGTGACAAGTGTAATCACTGCGTCTCCATTGAACATGAACTCACCTTTTCAACATAAAAGCTAACCCCCTTTGCAAGCAAAACAGGCCGTAAACTAAATATTAACGTTTCATGATTCAGAATGCACTTGAAGGAAAGTCACATATTTTCCTGCTTTTCAAAACAAAACTGGGAGACCGAGGTCATTGAAATGGGATGTACCATTTGTTATAGTTAGTGTTTTTGTCCTGCTCTCTTCAGCCACTGTTGATGCTGAGACACCCAAAGGACGCTGGTATGAGGACAATGTGATTAAGGTCGGTTCAGTTAGAATGAATGTGACAGCCTAAATTTAATGATCTCAAAAAACACTTTCTGATGCCCATAACTCTAAAAAGTGTGGGAAAATGCCACTAAAATAACTACAAAATAGATTTTTGCACCTTATAAATAAATCTGAGAATAGTTTATTTAATCGTTTAATTAATTGTATTGTCCTAATCTCTTAATCCTTAATCTCAGCCGATGGTAATAAACTCTGCCAGCCACTCCTGTCATGTTATGTCATAAGGGTGAGGAGATAATATACACCTCAACTCAGCAACACCTCCACCGTGGCACCAATGTGTCAGCTCTACGACTGAGTAGTGATGTAGTTCCCACAATGTTGGAGTATGTGATATATATATATACACACACACACACACACACACACACACACACATATATATATATATATATATATATATATATATATATATATATATATAGTAAATTTATTCAGTTGTATGAACTGTCATATTGATATTAAATAGTAATAGTGGTGGTGGTTAGCACTGTCGCCTCACAGCAAGAAGGCCTCGGGTTCGAATCCTGGTTGGGATGGAGGCTGGGGACTTTCTGTGTGGAGTTTGCATGTTCTCCCTGTGCCTGCGTGGGTTCTCTCCGGGTACTCTGGCTTCCTCCCACAGTCCAAAGACATGCATGATTGGGGTTAGGCTGATTGAATACTCTAAATTGCCCGATAGGTGTGAGTGTGAGAGCGAATGGTTGTTTGTCTCTGTGTTAGCCCTGCGATTGGCTGGCGACCAGTCCAGGGTGTACCCTGCCTCCGCCCATTGCTCTGGGATAGGCTCCAGTCCCCCCGCGACCCTCAGTGGAGGAACAAGCGGTAGAAGATGATGGATGGATAGATGAGAAATATGCATGTCAAACTCCACATTTTCAAAAACTGATAACACACAGGCCTAAACGGTGATGCTGTGGGGACAATGGGGACATTATGACACTATCATTGGAGATGACAACACACATGGATATTTTGATGCCCCTCTGTTCTGGAACTGTGATAGTGGTCCTCTACCCAGTGAGGTTCCGTCCACATCTCCTTATCCAACAACATCATAATATGGCATTACAGTACACTGATGTTTCCTTTTTCCTAGCACATATTTGCATCTGGAGTCCTTCGCTATGAATTACTTTGAAATGGAACTCTATAGAGTTGCTTCATGAACATATGGTTCCATGTCAAAGGAGTTCCTTCTATCCTTCAATAGTGGTCAGGCTAATGTTGTCATTGTTCCTAAATATGTCTGGAACTGTGATCACTGATTTCATACAGCCTTGAAATGGCTGCTCAGCATTAAAAGCACCAGAGCACGGCAGCATTTGGATTTTTATAAAGAATACACACATCTAATGGGAATGAGGAAACAATGACGTAAGGTATATTGCTGCAGATATACTACTTGTTCTCTAACAGGTTGTGACAATGGGTGAGACAGTGTTGCTCTTTAGAACAGGTGGGAGCTGCTTTGAGGGAAAGGACACAATTGATAACGTGATCAGTTATAACAGCTCAAATTTCATCTGCAAACTAGGAAGCACTCAAAGAGCACAGTCCTCTACCAGGTTTATATAAATTACAATAAAATCCGTCTTCTGGATCAGATCTGGATCAGCCTTTGGAATATGATAGAGGGTCCCATTGTCCATCCTTGAGTCAGATCTCATGGGGTTTGGTCAATAACTAACAGATATTGAGAAACAACATTTTTGGCCCCATTCACCACAATGTTAATGAAGATTTCAAAGTGATCCAGAATCCAGGATTTCTTCCGGATCAGCCCCAAGATGAAATCAGTTCTTCCTTTTCACATTTACAACAAACCCTCAAAATTTCATCAAAATCGGTCCATAACTTTTTGAGTTATGTTGCTAAAAGACAGACAGACAGACAGACAGACAGACAGACAGACAGACAGACAGACAGACAGACAGACAGACAGACAGACAGATGCGGGCAAAAACATAACCTCCTTGGCGGAGGTAATAAAGCCCTTCAAAGTACACCTCCACTTTGCAGGCAGACTCTTCTTCCTCTGACCCCTACCCCTCTGACTCTCACCTGACTCAGACCTCCTCATCCAACCACGTTGGCAAAGGACAATGCAGATGTTCCAGGAACACCTGCAGACTCATCGATTGATGGAGTGTCAGTGCTTCAGGTGCTTCTGTGATTCCACACTGAGCTCGCTAGTCTCTAATAGTTAGTAATAGACTGTTTGGTCACCACAGCTGAAACAAGAGCGTTTGGACCGAACCATATCTGTGTTTACTGTTTTACAAAATGTGCCAATTACATGACAAAGGGTTAACACCATTGCAACAGGTGTCTTTGGCTCTGCTGAGATAGTGATGAAGACTGAGTGGATCACACACACACACACACACACACACACACACACACACACACAGATATATATACACGGTCAGGGATCTGATGTCTTATCTTTTCCTATCTTATCAATTTTGGCAACTTCTCAGTGCCAGGAATTGCTTTGTACAAAACACTCACAACACACACTATCTGTAAGAGTGAGGTAAATTATCTACCCACACAGGTCTGGTCAAAGGCACTGAGCTGGAGTGTTGTTGGTTTCTGTGTTTATTGATGTGGATTTTTATTAATGACCTGGATCAGTAGTCACGCTTGATTATTTTTGAGAATTTATCACCTCTCATTATCGGACAGAGCAAAAGTCCAGAGCTGATACATCTGAGCAACCATAACAAACTGGAAAACTGCATTGAAAATATCAATATATATGAACACACACACACACACACACACACACACACACACACACACACACACACACACAGTTATTTTCTTATTTTCCAAGCCAATTTGCATGTTTAGGATTTCAGCATGGTTATTGATTATATAAATTATATGAATCTGGTTGTCCTACAAAAAAAGATGACATCCGTGGGGACGGGGACAGATCTGGACCAAATGGAAATGAGATTATGAAATAATAACGATGTAGCTATGTCTGCAGCAAAAGTGAATCCATAAATCACAGAGTCATATCCTTGAGCTGATGCTGTACATCAAAATCATCTTGACTGTGACTTTGAACAATGATCTGGAGTATCCAATCAGGCTGGAGTCTATGATGAACCCTCTGCAGGAACTATTCATCTGATGTGGTAAGTGATTGTGACAGCTCTTTTTTCCATCCTGGTTAGGATCTGATTAATCTAGTTTTATGCTTGTGTGTTGCCAAAATGCCGCCACTTTACAATTGGTAGTCTCCACTGACTTCCAGGAAGTTTGTAAAAAGAAAAATATTCTCAGGACCAAGTCCAGAAAAAAATGAAGAAGTAGGTAATTATATAATCAGCACAATTGAGCTCATAAATCACGGAGACATATTATATTACTATAAGGCCTGTCCATTGTTTACTTGAGGGAATAATAAAAGGTTTGACATTGGTAGAAGGAACTACAACATTATGATACATAATCACAATCATACATAAAATGCTGTGAATTTAATTTTAGGAGAATGGAATTGCCTTTGGAGTAATTTGTTAATGTACAGTTTATGGCATATTTGACCAGACTGAATATGTATAAAACATGCTGACATAGAATATACTTCCTAAAACAGAGTTTTAAAAAATGCTTTAATTGCTTTGATCATTCTGCACTGCTCGAAAAATATTGCGGTAATTAAAAGTCTTTTAAATCAATTCAAGTTGTTAGTATGCGCAGTCCTTCCACCAAACATTTATCCAGAACAAAATGTAGAAAAATAATGAAATAATTTATGAAAAAAATGCGTAATACTTTGTCTAATATATGTACATTGAAGAGATTTTTTTGATTGGATAACAGAAGCTAAATTCTAAATTAAAAGGACAAGTTCCTCTCTTTCACTTCAAAAGGATAATGTTTTACATATTATCAGGGGAGCAATAGGGGTGGAATTTATGTAAGTAGGTCTTGCCTTCTGTTCAGTGTGAAAGCTGCCAGACACATTGCATCCATCAGAATGTGGCTCAGTCTGCATCTTCACTGAATATATAGAGCTCAACCACCTCTCAGAAGAGAGATGAAACACAAAGAAGTCCAGGTGACTTGTTTCTAGAGAACTAGACTAGTCTACATGATTGTCATTGCGGTCAAATTCTGCTTCCTTGATTGTAGATAAATGGATGCTTCAGTGTGGAGGGTGCTTGCTTATTTATATTTCTTTATTCTGCCATCTCAGAGAGAGAAGAGAGCATGCTCATGTGTCCCAGAAAGTCTTACAATGTCAGATGGTGAATGTGTTGTCCTTTAAAGAAGGTCAATAAGTTTGATTTCTTAGAAAAGATAGAGACAGACACTGTTTTCAAAAGTTCAAGTTGCTCCAGGAAAACAAAACACCATCTTTTCTGAAAGCAGAGGTCCTGACAAAAATATCACAGAAAAAAGAGTACTTGTACCTTTGACTTTATCAAAGTCAAAGTTGAATACAGTGTACCCTCGCTATAACGCGGTTTACTTTTCGCGGCTTCGCTGATTTTTTTTCCAGTGCATTGTGCTCTGAATCCAGATTGGAGAACTGAAGGGGAAAAGGCACCTGCGGTCGCTTCCAAAAGGCGGAGGAAGAAGTTTGAACTTTGAGAGTGTTTGATTGTGAGAAAATGTTAAATCCTGTGAGAAAAGTGTATAAAAGTGTGTGGTTAGGGGTTTTACGGCCTTAAAATCTGTAAAATAATTGTAAAAAATAAAGCTGTTTACTTCACGGATTTCGTCTATCGCGGGTAATTTCCAGAACGTAACCCGTGATAAACGAGGGTACACTGTATAATATAATGTCTCCAACTATTGCCTTCTTGATACAACTTGAACCTAGAGCATGACCTCCGCAGCACTAGAACACTCCATCTACTGGCCACTAGGCTTACTTTACTTTACTTTTTTTACTTTTTATTTATTTATATGGCACTTTCCGTACATTTGTGTAGTGCAAAGTGCCTCACAGATGATAAAAAACAGATGAAAACATAGAAAATCCAACATTAAAAGAGTAAGAACACCGTAAAAATATAGAATATAAAAACACACACTCGTAGATACACACGCATGCTTACATATAGCCAGACACTCAACACACACCCCCGCGCACACAAGTAAGCTGGTAAACTGAGACATGACTGGGCACCTAGACCTGAGATGAGGGAGGGAGACGCCACCTTTAGTGGGGGCAAATCAGACCGAGGGAGGCCACGATCCATGACCGCAGGGGGTACCGCCACAGAGAACCGCCCCGACCCGGGCGGACAAGAGACCCCGCACTATCTTTAAATGAAAATGCTTTATAACAGAAAAAGTAACTAACCCAACTATAAATTGCGGCAGTTTTAATACATAAACACAACTGATAATGCGCTCTTACGACACACACCTACAGTATGGAAAGAAAAACCCTCAAATCTCACTATCTTTATCATTAACCAATTTCAGTCTCATGTTTGGTTTTATTTTAGACATTAGCGCATACGGCGGTACCAGATGTACTTCTCTTCATGCCTACATACCATGATTCACTGGTAGTTGGAGGAGATACTGGGACGCTCAGTTACTCCCACTGGTAGTTGTTGGAGCGCCATCTCCACTGGGTCAGAGTGTCATCTAGTGGACTTTGTTAAAATGACTTTGTTAAAAGGATTTGTGGCGGGCCAGATGCTCGGCATCATGCAGGCTACACGTGACCCTTCACACGTGGTGGTTGCTGGTTGGGAAAGCTTAGAGCTGTCATTTCACAAGTTTGCATTCTTAGTTTGGTTATCTTTTACATTTTTGTCCCTCTACAATGGATGAGTAGTGTGTGTAAACACATATGCGGTGTCACCAACCTGTAGTTATTTTGAAATAACTACTGACTGGAATCACTATATCAAAAATATTAAAATAAATGATTAAGCTACAATCTCAGTACAGAGCGATACACTATTAGATCTCGTTGGTAAGAAACATTTTGTCAAGAGAGTATATGATATCATAGTACTAACTGTGTGGTTGCGTATCTGGGTCACATTGCATTGGGCATTGGACTGCTCTCAGGCATGGAGATTTGGACTTTGATTAACATGCAAACTTTTCCCGTGGAGCTTATTATGTTTCCTAATCTATTATTCCTAGTGTTTGTTCCATGTTGTTCCTGCTTTTTCCCAGTGTCTTTTGACTTGTGGTTAACCGTGACACTCTGTTCGGATGGACTCAGGCTTTCTTTCTTCCCCTGCCTGCAGAGGGCCCCGCCCCTTGCCAATATTCTGGTGGATGGTTCCGTTGGCCCTGTAGGCTCGCCTTTCATGGATGGTTAAATGCTTTGGGGCATTGCCAGGCCCTGTTGCCATGACGCCTCAGCTTGGACAGACACTCATGAAGGACCCTCCTGATGCACTGCAGGCTTTCTGAGGCCCAACTACTCGTGATGGGTCGGGCAATGCGTCTATGCATCGAGCTCATGGTGCAAAAGCCCGTGTCAGTGCGCGTATCCCTTTGAGAAAGTCACGTGACCGATACCAAAACTGCTTCGAACCGACGCGCTTGTGTTATGAGAAGGCGCATCTGTCAACGGGATGCATCTGCCAAACGAATCTTTGATCTTTTGCGATTCATCCTCAAATTCGTCAGGCATTCGGGAGCAGAGCCAAAAGAGGTTTCTGCCGCGTGGGACCATTTTCATCTCATATCGGAAAATAAGGTGTTTAATTTCCTTGTTTCATCCTGTTCCGCTCGTCTCAACTCGATCTATCTGAATTTAACTTAATTTCAAAGTGACACATTATTTTCTCCTTAAATGCCGCATGTGTTCGAGAGAACTTTCCTGTTTTGACAAAAGCACCTACCTGATGCTGAGGCATTACAGGGCCACACGTGAGAATGACGTCCCAGATCCAGCCAGGAAGGACTCAGGTGTACAGCCATTCCACAACTTACTCAGTTTCTTTATTGATGATTCATTCACGTGAATGCTTTACTTCATTCTTGACCATCAGGCTTACAGGAAGCAGATGCTGGAGTCAGAATGTGTCTGTAATCACAGATGAGCCCCAGCCGGGACCGTCCTCACAACAGCTGTCTGCACCCACTGTTATTCTGCATTGAATTGCTCTTGTTTGGAAAGCATGTATGTAATTGGTTGTGTTTTTAGATAACCTTTGGAACCATCAAAGTGGGCAGGCAGACAAAAATTGCCACAGCTGACACCATCCAGGAGGTGCAGATGCCTGGCAGAGGACTGTATGGCCAGCTCCCAGGATCCTGTGAGATACTGGGACAACCAAAAGACGATCTATCCAAACCTCTTCCTCACAGTTTCTCTGCACTCCATCTGTGCTGTGTGAGCGGGTGTTTTCTACAGCTGGAGTAAGTTGCATCAAAAAAGCTGAAGACTCGATTTCAAATCGGTGGAAAAACTAGTTTTTGAATAACATTTTGTAAAAACAAAAGAAATCAGTCCTCAAGCATCCTTTTTCACAACACGTTCACATTATGACACATGTTCACATTATTTATGTATCTAAAAAGATTACATATTCTAAATTTAAATGAAGATAAAATAATACAATATAAAATACAACGACTTAAATTATAGTATTATGTATGTACTACTAGGGCCTAGTAGTGAACTAGATCATCAAATCAGTGTCAGTTGAGTCTGTCAACTAGGTTGCCTGTAGGGATTTTGAAGGTCCAGCAGGTGTCAGTATTCCTGGAATGGACAGAGATGGAGGTACAGAAAGGGGATTCTCGTCTTCTCTTTGTAGGGAGGTCCTCTCACCCCTCTGTCTACCTGGTTGTCCTACCATTGACACATTGTCTCATAAGGCATTCAATCAATTATGGTTCCTTTAGTCTCTGGCAGTGACGTGCAGGCAGACGAGGCTGCGCCTCACCTGTGGTCATGGAAAGAAAAAAATGTAAAATGAAAAAAAGAAATGGTGATATTTATCCAGTGATTTGTATTATAAAGTTAATAATTTAAAAAATGTAATAATAATTTTTAGATTTTATTTTCAAAATCACTGACTTTTCACATTTACCGTTCAAACTCAGACAACTGAGCCTCGCCATGGATTGTGCAATGACTATCTACTGTGCCGGTGTGCTATCCAGTGAGATAGTTGTTCAAACACTTCTACTATACAAACTAAATTTCCATAGATTAACTGATGTGTATAATGTACAGTGTTTATTTTTTTGTCAACAACTGTATGTGTGTACAGGGAACCCTCGCTATAACGCATTTCACTTTTTGCGGCTTTGCTGCTTCATGGATTTGTTTTTCCAGTCGTTGTGCTTTGAGTCCTGATGGTGAAGTGCAGGAGAAAAGACACCTGCGGTCTGAGCCAAAAGGAGGAGGAAGAAGTTTGAACTTTGAGAGTGTTTCAATAAGAGAACTGTGAGAGAATGTTAAAGCCTGTGAGAAGAGTGGAGAAAAGTGTGTGTTTGGGGGTTTTACCGCCTTAAAACATTCAAATAATTGTACAAATAAAGATGTTTACTTCAGGGTTTCATCTATCCAGGGTTATTTCTGGACCGTATAAACCTGATAGACCAGGGTTCACTGTAACGTGTTATGTTGAGCAACCACAAAACAGGTGAAGAGGTGCTAGGTGAGGCCCACAGTTCTCCTGCCTCATGGACGCGCGCTGGTGATCCCAGCGATTCTTCTTACGACTCTTCTGCTGCAGAATAATAGAATTAGTGACAACAAGCCACAGTAAACAGCAAGTCAAGTGCAGCCTTCCAGTTATTCCTTCCTGCTGCTTGGCCTTATTTTCAAAATGGAGGATTACATATCTAAACTTAAAGAATTTTCTAAAAAGGACTTTCAATTGAAGCAGGAGGTAATAAAGGGTGAACAACAAGAAAACACCTTTTCTGCTTTTCCTGACTTCTTTTCTCAACTTGTGACAATGTTTGGACTCGGATGGGATGGGCTGTAGCTGGAGATGTCAGGTGTTGGATTTTAGTTCCCCATTAGGAGCTCCAAATTTAAGCGTGCCTATAAACCAAAGCAAGCTTGCAGAAGAAGGCCAAACTAAATGTGAGTGCACTCAGGGTGAACAATTAAGGCTATAATCTAATAGTTTTTCAATTACTTTATTTTTTTCTCAGTAGGGTTGAATGTAATGTTGTTCATGTCTTTAATATATCATTTTTTATTGACCATTTTCGGAAATACAAAGAGAAGTTACACATTCATACATTCCCAGGGTGTGCTTGACTGTATGCTGAGGACAGCTTTATCCAACGATTCATCTGGGAGATCCAGACCCAACTCTTGCGACCAACCGACCTGGGTTTATGCCACCATCAAACGTGCAGATATTGTGGATGTGAGTTTCACAGTCAAAAGATCATCCCATGGTTGGTTAGGAGGAAGGGAGGGGACGCTTGGAAACAATGTAGAAGCAAAATGTTGGAGTTGGAAACAATGAAAAGTAGGTAACTAGAGGGAAATTTGAGCTCCTCATAAAGGATCCTGGAGTGCTTGATGCCTCGATGATGTCAAGTCTTAAAGGTTGTCTGTTAGTGATGGGGAAAGAGCTAATTGTTAGTTATGGGTATAAAGGTGGATGGTGAGACAAATTTAAAATGCCACCTGAATTATAACCAAATCTTGAGACAGGCAAGCGGCACATGATTACTTATAAATTAGATGGATTTAAAGGAAGGAAGAATTCAATGGTAAGACCATTAGGAAATGGAGTGACTCATGTTGGGAGCTGGCGGGGCGGTCCCAGTTTTCCTGGGTGGGGTTCGGGCGTCCCCCACGGGGGGGGCGCTGGCAACCGGCAGCCCCGATCGGTCCCTGTGCACCTGTTCCCAATCGCCTTGTTTGTTCCCCATTTAAGGGCCTCACCTGGTTTCCGGCCGGTTGTTGGATTATTGATCATAGATCGACTGTCCGAGAGATCGAGAGTGAGTTCTTGTTTTTGTTTGTGTCTTCGAAATAAATCGTTGTGGGAAATCCTTTAAAAGAAGAGTTATGGACATCTGGTCTAAGGTTGGGGGCAATGACCGTATTTTCACGACCATAAGGCGCACCTAAAACTCTTACATTTTCTCCAAAATGTATGCCGCACCCTATGGTGTGGTGCACCAATTGTGTTGTTGTGAGACATGAACGTAGTAGAAGACAAGGGGCGTGGCGAGAACAACAAGGGGTGTGGCCTGAACGTGCGGACGGCGCATAAGAAGAGCACGAGCTGTCAGCGCACGCAATGAGGAAGTGCACGTGCGCTCTGAACCAGGACTAAATCAGGTGTAAACCAGGTCTAAACCAGGTCTGAACCAGGACTAGACCAGTAAAGTGAAACATGCTTTTGGCTGTTTATAATTTTCACCATGTCTGGTTTGCACTGATATGCTCCGAGTCCCGAGCCCGCACAGATGTTTTACCGGTACGTTTTACCGTGCCCCCGCCCGCGCCCTATAACCTGGTGAGCCTTTTTTATGTGTTAAATACCAAAAAGAAACCCGTAACTGAAGCTGCGCCCTATAACACGGTGCGCCCTTTGGTCGTGAAAATACGTGATTGATTTTACATTGGGAGAGGGAAAGGTGCTAGTTTGCCAACACATTTTTAAAAAAAAATTCATCCGGACCAGGGGCTTTGTTGCTTTACATGGGTCTAATAGCTGCAGCTATTTCTTGCAAACTAATAGAGTCAAGCTCATTATCCACATCTGGATCAACAGTGGGAGTATCAGCATTCTGAAAAGGAGGAGGTTCATAGAGAGAAGAATAATTTGATTTAAAAACCGGATTTTGGTAGTTGGTTTGGTGGTGAGCAAGCCAGTAGAATCACTAATGTTAGGAATCAATCTAGATAGCGCTTATTAATCTGTGTGATTTGTTGCCATATTCATAATAGTTGGCGCTGGAATGTAGTTAAAGATGTTCTTCATTTGTTGTTCCAAGATGTTCATATTCTGGCTGCAGATCAAAACCTGACTTCAGCAGGTTAATTAGATTGGCTGAATTTAGTAGGTATACGTCTAAAATTTTAGAAGAGAGCTCTAGAAATCTAGTCCTGTGGAGTTTATTGGAGTATGCCGAATTAGAAATGATTTGACCATGCACATATGTTTTAAGTGATTCTTATAATGAAAAACTTAAGACCTTTTTATTTGGAGCAACATCATCTATTGAGGAAGATATTAGGACATGAAATGCATCATCACGTAGCAGCTGATTACAATGGATTGAACCTCTAGGGCAGGGGTCTCCACCCTCTTCCACAAGGGGCCGTGTGGCTGCAGGTTCTGGTTCAACTAAGCAGCAGCAGCACCAGACTGGACTCACTTCATCTACTCATCTGAGTCTTCAACAGCTGACTGGTCAAACTGGGTGAGCTGGACTGGTGGAACCAGAACCTGCAGCCACACCGACCCTTTGTGGAAGCTGTTTGACATCCCTGCAGTCTAGGGTGAAAAAAAATTCGGTAGAGACAGAGGCGATCAGGAGTTACATTTAGATAGTATTCGGAAGAAGTTACTTTGGGAAGAAGCTTACCGCTTAGTCCTCGGAATTGAGGGAAGGTAGACAGACACCAGTTAGTTGCAGTGCTGACGCACACCTATGGGCAATGTAGAATCTGCAATTAACCTAATCCCCAACTGTGCATGTGTTTGAGGAAGCCGGAGTACTTGGAGAGAACCCACACACAGAAGATGCAATCTACAGATAATTAGATAAATTAGATAATTAGACTTTATTTACCCAGAGTGTATGGTAGGTGCACATGCTTTCCAATATGAAATGTGTGAATTGCTATTTTGTGAAAATACATGTGCCACAGGGAGCAGTCACACAACAACACACAAACTAAATCTGGATGAGAAGAGAACCTCAATGGCTCATAGTGGATGGGTTTAACTTCATTAAACTCACCCCCTATGTCTAATCACCACTGTCAATCCTGTGAAAAATACATTTATTCAGAGCCTTAGTCCTGGACATAACACAATGTCTGTGTATAGGTGAAACCTCTGTAGCTACACAACAATTCTGCTGTATTCTCCAACCAAGCAAATGCACCCCAGATTTGAATCATTTAACCAACTCAGCTGAGTTTTCTGACAGCTGATTGGTCAAACTGTGGTCAACTGTGTTTGATAGGTTGGAACAAAAACCTGCATCCCTTTGTGGAATAGTTTGGACATCCCTGATGTAAATGATCTAACTTGTGTTCTGGACACAGCCCTACCAGACATCTTCAACGATACTCAGTATCTATGGTATCCTGAAATCTCTCCAATTCCTCTGCATCTATTTCAATCACTTTTTCTATTTTCATCCACTACTGACCTGAGTGTGTTGACTATTAATTACAGCTCGTGGTGAAATTAAATTACAGTTTCAAAGGTTAACATGCTGTAACTAAAAGAGATTAATGAAGTGAGTGATTCTGGGTTTAAACCCTTAAGTGGGAAATTAATCTGAAACTCATGTCATAGTGCTTCAAAACCTGAACTCAGAGCAGTGATGACATTTGATTATGTGGAAAAGTGATGACTAGACTTGGAAGACTTTGGTACTAAGAATTTGAAAGAATGTGGTGCTGCCATGATTCACAGCAACTGTTTACTCCAAATTGTTTGTGGCAGCTTGATAAAGCTCAATGTCAGTAAAGCAATTACAGCCATGAATTAATAAAGAGGCCGTCTATTAATGCACCCCCATATTGGGGTTAGAGCCAACACATAACTTCTTGAGAGTTCCTCTCAGTTCCATGTCAGGTACACCATCTGTAACAACCTGAAAGTGCACTGTCAGGGGGAAGTCCACCACAAAAGAAGAAACGTGAGCTGGCGGTTCACCACTATGAACAATGACTGTAGCCAAAATCAGTCCAATACAAATAGAATCCATTTTGTACATGTGAAATGTTTGGTCTTGGACAGAAACCATTTGAAAACTCAAGGAAAAGGTCAAAATATTGTAGAATGGATTAAACACAAAATTATTTGAAAAATACCATTTAAAAAAAGTCAATATTAACATCCTTAATTCTGAGAAAAGCAATATTTTTAAAAAAGACAACAACTTTGACAGATGTTAACAGGGTTAGAATACTAATAGTGGTATTGCAGCATGTCAGGCTAAAGTGCCCCTATTAAAAGTGCACCAATAAATTATACCATGTTTAATTTAATTACTTAACACTTTGATTTATGTGCATACACTTAAACTTGAAACCTGAAAAAAACAAACCTTCATAAGCTACATTCTCTTGATAGCTTTTACGAATAGATGAAAGACTTCCCTGGGGGCAATTACCGATGCAATACCGATACAGCATGCTCAGTGATGTCTTCACCACTGGCAAAGGTCACACGTGGCGCATTAGTGCTCCCAGCATCTGCTAGAACGTTGGAGGGCACTCCAGATTCCCTCGACTGATGTGGATGGACCTGTATACTGCTGTGACAACCCTCTCACTATGTGCTTTTACAATGCCGGTTCTTTCTTCATTGGCCAAGCTTCTTGCAAACCTTCAAAATAAATTATCAAACAACAGATATCCATCTCAGAGTTGCACCACCAATACCAATCAGACATGACAATGTCAGCATACTGTATATATCACACAAGATTACCTTGAATCTTGTAGCATGAGTTTAAATATTAATTAGGATAAAGTGAATAAACACAGTCATACATGAAATCTGTGAAGAGAGTAGCGTGAGGGGCTGTCTAGCCGGAGGCAGGAGCCTTGAAGGGCAGAACTGGAAGAACAAGCACGTGAAATGTGAATGGATGTTTACTAAAACCTGACAGCCAGATTAATATTAAGAGGAAAAAGGGAAGCAAAAGGTGGTGGACACTCCAGGGTAAAACATTCCAACTGGCTGCAGGGGTGAGCAGCCCTGGTTGGAGTCTGCCACGAAGAAAATGTGTTCATGTAGAGCTGAAGAAAAACCCACTCAGGGTGAGGAACATAAGTAACTCTGAAGCTGGAACACACCGGAACACGCAGAGTTATCTGGCACTGCACGGAAGCCACTGCAGCCTTTCGAAGGGGGTTGATGCTCCCACCAGCCGCCTGCTCAGGTGAGCCTAAGCAGCGTGACAAAAGGGGAGGGGCAACAGAAAGAACAATGACATGACCTTGGATTCTCCATAGCACCACGGCGAGTAGCTTCATTTGGTCTTTGCTGTTCGTTTCATAATCTCATTGCCTTGAGACCAGAGTTCTGATCGATGCATCTGTCAGTCTTGCTCCATAAAGAAAATCTGTTCATTAATAAGAAGAGGAATAAACCAAAGGGCCTTGCACCTCACCAAGAGGACATTTGCTGTTATAGGTTATCCCACCTCTCCTTATTTGTTGAGCTTAGCTTTCAGTCACCGTCAGAGTTCCACGAGCAAATACTGCATTAACGTTTACGGAGAAATAGGCAACTTGCCAAGAAGAAGGTGATGATCAGAGCACGATTGGTAAAGATTGTAGATTGTTCAAAAGTGGGTGTCACACCCCGAACAAAGACGAAGGAGCAGCACGATTATCGAGTTAAACGCAGCTTTGAGGAAAGCAGAGCACAGGATCTGGGCGAGCGGAGTGGTCGGAAAACCCTGGAGATGCGGGCGAGGCATCGGCAGCGGAAGGCAGTCGGGAAGCAGGCAGGATCGAGGAGTCGTGGGCGGGACACAGATGAAGCAGGCAGGTCAGGAAAAGGCAGAGTCGGAACCAGGCAGAATGAACGTGTGGGAGAGTCACACGCCATGCAGAGGACAACCTGGTAGTGAGTGTGTGAGGGATGGCGCTTAAATAGGAAACAGGTGTGACTGGTGGGGGAGCGTGGAGAAGGTGAAGAGGTGTGGTCCAGAAGAGTACCAACAGCCCACCTTGTGACAGTAGGCTGAGCTACTGATGCCAGGTTGATGTATCTCCACTATCTGCATGTGCATGTTTAACACTTTTATTTCAGTACAATTGCACATAATTGAAGAGTACTCAAAATACTTTTTAAATATTAACTTCCACATAGATCAGCGGTACCCAACCCCCGGGCTGCAGACCGGTATTGGTCCTTGGGTCAATTGGTACCGGACCGCCAAGAAATAATTCATTATTTCCGTTGTATTTATTATCTGAGTCTGAACGATCTTTTATTTTGAAATAAAAATATCAAAAAGAGTAAAAAACAGATGTGGAAAGTTTCTTTTCAAAGGAGAAAAGGCCCAGATTTAGATTTGGATTTGCAATATAAACAATCTATGTGTACCCCCCGTCCACAGTAAAACTGTCAATTGAGTACTGCTGATATAGGGTATTTGATAAGAGTTACTTTGGCTCAGTGGTTGCAGAGAGGAAGTTATTTGTACCTTATTCTATATTTTAAGTTAAAATTTGAAACATTTAGGCAATTTGCCTGTGATGGAACTTCCTTTTCTCCCATGATGTACACAAAAGCGTTGGAACACATCAATGCAACTTCTCTACCACCTGAGAAGAAACTGGAGGTGACCTGAGATTTCATCAGTTTTTTTTACACCCCTTGAGCGTGCTCAAAAACTGGAAGGGTAAAAACAAGTGTTTTGATAATTCAAAGGCTTGTCTGACAGTAGCTGTTATTTCAGTTGTTAGTTGGTCTCCGTCCATTTGGTGGAAAAAGATATTTTTCCAATTAGGCCAGTTTGAGCTAAATGGGCCCGTTTTGTTCCTCTGGGAATAACAAAGACTGATTACCCTGCTGAAAAGGCAAACTCACAATCCTTACAGGCAGAGACAGTTTGAGTGTTTAAAACTAGATTTAAAACCTTCCTTTTTGATAAGGCTTCTAATTAAGATGAATGTAGAAGCCTTCAGTTACGCTATAATAGAGTGAGGCGCTTCCTCTACCCTCAAACGTGGATGTATACATTGATGTCACATAAACTGCATATTGCTGCTGGAGACTTTCTTGTTTTCTAGTTTTGCTGACCTGAAGGTTGGATGGGCCAGAGTGGTCCAGAGCTTCATATGAGGACATCGAAAGACGCTCCTGGGTGCATGGACTTGTTTTCTATTCTCAGTGACCTTCTTTTATGACAGATTACGCAATAATTGCTATATCTTAAATTACAATGAACATTGATATGTTGGCATTGTTAACGTTGATCTCTGTGTTTGTGGCATCTGCTCCAGGTCTGGACAGACCCCTCATCTGTGGCTCCCTCAGGTTTTTTCCCTTTTCCCTAAAAGGGTTTTTTAAAAAAAAGTTTTTCCAGGAATGGAGGGCGGAGGCACCCGTATTGGAAACAAGCAGACAGAGATTTTCTTTCTTACTGAAATGGAAAGTGACTGTAATCAGTGTAATGAACTGCTCACATGCATTTGGGCCGGTTTTTTAAAATGGTATTAAAGCACTTCTAGTAGTTTCCCATGCACAACAAACTCTTCTAGTTAACATATTTTGCATTATAACCAACACTTCACATAAACATTACCCAGAATGCACTTCACCACGTTTCATAAAGCAAGAGACAAGAGATGAGGGTTGCGCTGCCTCCTCAGTGCAGACTTTTACACGCTGGACAGGCGGTACTCACTCTGCATCCACAGGTTGTATAAATGAAACTCACAGTCACCTTTAGACTTTGACCCGCTTCATTTCATAGAAAACTGCCACAATGCGATCACTTACCAGATTAAAGAAAGTGCACCGTCCTTCCTGTTTGCATCCAAGTAACTAGATTACTCACTGGGGAAGGTAGCTCGCGGTAGCTCCTCCCAAACGCAACAGAAAGGGCACATTCAGACGTCCTTAACTCGCCCATGATGGTGCGGACTACAGCGTCTGTGGAGCAGCGGTCTGTTTGGACCCCTGCTGCCTCTGCCCATTCAATCAGTGACTGATTTGCTCAAGGGTACCTTGGTAGTGCTCTGAGGGTTTACCAGCAACTCCTCCGCTACCAGCTCACCTTGTCTCTCTTTAAACATAATAAATATTGGGCTTTAAATAGAATCTGTCAATTACAACCAAAGCAGAGGAGATTGCACTATTGGTTAAGATTTAAGAAATTGTAGGTGCAAACTATTCATATTCAGACATCGGCTCTGAATTCAGACTATTCCAGAGTTTTACCTCAGCAACTGAAATAGAGAACTGTTTTTAGTTGTGTATTCGAGTTTCATCTTAATTTGTGTCCCCTCCCTCTCTTTCCTGAAAAATGTTGCTTTGCAATAAGTCGTTCCTGGTCTTGTACATATATGTCGCCCTTTGAAGTTGCACCATGTCGTGAAGTTTAAGTAGTCTCTTCATGAATAATGGATCGGTGTGTTCTTGAAAGGCGGTGTTGTGAATTCTTTCGATTGCTTGTGGAATGAACAATGGCTGTAAGATTACAGATGGTATAACGCCATGTGAGCGTTCATTAATACTAGGGCCAGTGATTTGTAATTCAGAGGGCATTTTTCTTTGGGTGTGACAAAAATACTTTTGGACAGTTTGGTATGAATATTACTAATGGGAGAATTACAGCAGTCTATCATTACTACCAGGAATTTAAGTTTTTCCTGAGCTGATTCCTGTTTAACTAGTGACATGAGTCACTGGGGGGGGGGTTATTAAGTATTTATCTCTTCCTACTCCTTCCTACATATTCCTTTATGAACATGTATATGACTTGCAAAACATGTGTAGATCTACATGTGTCTTCTTTCTTATTCATTGTCTATCTCTTAGATTTTGCCCTCTTCACCAGCTCTTCACCTCTTCACCAGCTCTTCACCTCTTCACCAGCTCTTCTAACACCCTCAACATGCGTCCAGCTTGACTTTTAAGTCGACCCACACAAACCAGCTTTTGTTCTGCCTTTGACTGGATTAACGGCAATTCACCGATTAGTCCAACCCTAAACCTGGTCTGAACTGATTATCATCATTATTCACGGGCTTGACACGCACGTCCACGCAGGCGTGTGCGTGAGAGGGGCGGGGCCGCTGCCTCCTCCAGACCGCCAGCATCTCCTCCAGTCCTCGTCTGCTCCCCCTGAAACTTTGGATTCTTTCTCATTGGTCCTCCTGTTTCATCCTCGACGAGCATCGATCAGAGGGGGAAGGTGAGTTTGCTCCTCATCTCAGATAGAATCAAGCTCCACGTTTTGACTTCTCGTGCAAATGATCTCACGCAAACGATCCCGTACGTGTTCGGTTTAGCGGATGACTAAAATTCAGAATGTAGACAAAGAACATACACATCCATTTATTATAAAAATATCACTACATCCGACCTGAGTCACACTGTTTCCATTTACTTTAATTTTGATGTGCATATCCACCTGTTTTTGATGTATGTATGATAAATGTATTTTATTAATGTTATTATTATTATTATTATTATTATTATTATTATTATTATTATTATTATTATTATCTTTAAGCAGCACATCTCTATTTACATCGTATTTCCGCAGAACTTCAAAATCTCTTGTGCATCAAATGACATCGTCATCTTCCGTCCTCCTGCTCCGATTTTAACAGCCAATTTAACAAATTTAGTAAAACGTCTAAATCATATCAAGTGTTCTAATCATGCACAGCAAAGTATATGAATGAATGAATGAATGAATGAATGATGTATGTGTGTGTGTGTGTGTGTGTGTGTGTGTGTGAGAGAGAGAGAGAGAGAGAGAGTGCACGTGTGTGTAAAAGTGTTTGTTTTCGTCCTATCGAAATATTCGGTTCTGTCAAGATCTTGTTGAGAGATAATCTATACGGATTGTGTGGAAATGCTGAACAAAGCTTTATTACACTTTCATCAAAGGAAAGCGATTTTTTTTTTTATCTCTGTGAAAATTGAATGTGCATAATGAGAGTTCGAACCGGGGTCGATGATGAAATTCTCCCCTCGGAAACATCAAACTCTGCGGTTGCTGCCTTTGGTCATGCTGTGTTGTTTTGCATGAATATTTCAGAGCTCTCGCCCAATTCATTCTTGATAAACACATACTTGGACACCTGGTGCCAGAGGCCAAGCACCAGTTTAAAATGGGACCTCTACTGCCATCTTTAGTTTTAACCAGTGTGGTGTAACTGCCTGCTATGGCAACACCTTTTTTTTTATTTTTTTTTTTTATTACTTAACATTTGCATCAGCTCTGGATGAAATCTCAGGCATCATAATTTAGCGTCAGAGCCCTTCCAAAGCTGGTAAAAGTGCTTTTAAAATATGATTTGCTTTGTTTTTTCATTCTTTTTACAGCAGGTCTGCAGTGTGGATGAAAGGCAGGGATCAAGGGAGCAGTGCTGATACCTATATCTGTATATTGCCATGAACCCTGAGATGGAAACGGAGCTGTCTTTGCTGGATTCTCTTTCAAATGCGTCCAAACGGTTCCACGACTGCAGTTTCCCCCAGAACACCAGCGCGCACACAACGCTCGCCGGCGGCCAATTCACAGAAGTCAACCTTGTTGAAATTCTGGGCCCCAAACGATCCCCCTTCTTCTTTCCCGTGACCAGCGTTTACGTCTTCATCTTCCTCGTCGGCTTGTCTGGGAATCTCCTCACGTGCACAGTGATAGCGCGGCGCAAAAAAATGAGAAACCCCATCAACTTTTATCTTTTGAGCCTGGCCTTGTCAGACCTCCTCGTGCTTTTGTTTGGGATGCCCCTGGAGATTTACGAACTGTGGCAGAATTACCCCTTCCCCTTCGGGGAGGGCGGCTGCTACTTCAAGACCTTCCTCTTTGAAACAGTTTGCTTCGCCTCCATCCTCAACGTCACCGCTCTCAGCGTTGAGCGATACATCGCTGTGCTGCACCCGCTCAAAACGAGGTACCTGTCGACTAACCAGCACGTCAAGCGGGTGATCACCGTCGTCTGGGTGGTGTCCATGATCTGCGCTATCCCCAACACATCCCTGCATGGCATCTTCTACCTTCCACAGAGGGTGGAGGAGTCGGCCATCTGCACTGTGCTGAAGCCCATTTGGATCTATAACATGATCATGCAGATCACCACGGTGTGCTTCTTCTTTGCGCCCATGATGGTGATCAGTGTGCTCTACCTGGTCATGGGCCTGCATTTAGGACGAGAAAGACGGCAGTCTAGCAGGAACTTTGGAGAGAACCTTGGCAACGGTATCCATGGGAAGACTACTGGTAATGGACGGAAGACCCAAGTCAACAAGATGCTTTGTGAGTTTTATATCCTCTTTTTTCTCTCTCCAGAAAGCAGGCCTTACTCTTGCACAGATATCAAGCAGTATACTCTCCATGCCTAATTCCATAAATGCAAAGACATGTTGGGAAAGACCAAGCCTGGCAGGTTCTACCGGGCAGGAGCATTTGTCTGAGATCTTGGTGCTTTTGGAGGTGTGTCCGTCTACGGCTCGTGCAATGGAAGAGAGGAAAAATCAGTCCTTCCCCTTGTGCGTGCAAATTAACATCACTTTGTTCAATCCCAATTATTGGGCTTTAGAAGGTAGTCCACCGATGACCACTGTAGAGCCATATTTAGATTCATCAGAAGTACGGAGCAAAATCTGTAGCATAATTAAAATGAAAAGGCACGGAGACATGGAGAAATGAGTGAGGTTCCACAGCCTGGGTCAGGAGTCAGACACATCGGAACCAGAGGCTCCAGAGGAGTTTCACGGCCCTCCAGGTATCTCCAGAGGCTGATATAGTGTGAATCATGAAACATAATACTTAGATTAGATGCAGATCTGGTCAAGAGGTATACTAGAGGTGACAAGAAAACTGAGTTTAATCACACAGAATCACGGCTCCTCACTCCTAAACTGGGCTGCTAGAAAAGATTGTAATTTTTAAGGATTAAAAAAGTTTGTAATTTTTAAGGATCAGTCTGACAGTAAGATAGTAAAACAAAACAGAAAAGAAATCAATCTGTGGATATATATTAATAATCCAAACAGTTGAATGTCCTTCATTTTAGAGCCACGCAGTATGTTCCCATCACAGGGAAAGAGCTGTTGACGGCTGGTCAGCACCACCGCCGAAGGACCGGGAGCACATCAGTGAGGGTAACCTCACTGACACCGACGTCTGCCACGACAGGCCAAGATCTCTGTAATCTGCTCAAGTCTGTCACGCTCATCTTCAAAAGTTAGATTGAACCCCACATGGGAAGTTAATTCCAAGACGTTGTGTTTGGAAGAGCCCCATGCAGGTCGGGTGTGGCCAACCAACCCAGAAGAGCTGACGTCACTCTCCTGCGTCGCTTGGGCTTTCTAATTCAAATTGAATTACTTTTTGCCAATGAACTTTTTGCCATTAACCCGAAAAAGCAATGTCTTCTTAGTTTTCATTTTAATTGAGTCACAGAATGAGAAGTCTTGAAGAAGAAAATGAAAATGCATTTATTTTATTTATGAGGCGAATAATATAGCTTTCCTATAAAATGAGAAAAGCATTTCTGTTAATGCATTTTAATTTTAATTATTGTGCAGATTTACTTCCATCGCAAAGTGTGCCTCCATGAAGGTTGGGGGTGCTGATCTATAAATCTGAGCACGTCACACAGCCCGAGAGAGAAACCCAGACATCCCTGACTGCTCCTAGAACAGAGATTCACAAAGTGTGGGGGGACAGCTGCCGCGGCACAATAGTTTAAATTGTAAGTTATTTAAATAAGTATATGGATAACTAATACACTACTTGATGGGGGTTTCATGGTATAAATAGTGAAAGAAATTTCTGAAAGTCTTATCTAAATTTTAATCAAAAAACCTTTTGCCAAAAAGAAAACCCCAAAAAATCTTCCCATCATTATTCTCTCTACAGTTTCTAATGTGAGAAGTCAGTAGGCCCATTTTGTACATTGTGTCTGTTGATATTGTTTCATTAAACTGACACCTGACCACTATTACACTTTTCCCCTGTTTTGGATAATGGGGGTATCTCAGCTCCGTCGGTAAGCAGAAGGGCGTGTGTGCCCTAGAAGAGTTGATTCAGATCGATGACATCTACCTCCTGTTTTTACCTTAAATTCGTGGACAGGTCACTTAGAGAACATTACTCTTTATTTTTATTTTATTTTGCAATAAATCTCCAGACATGATGACCGTTTAAGACTCTTATTTTAGATTCTATCAGACCCTGCGCTCGTTCACTCATAACAGGAGAGGCTTGAGAATTGGTGTAAGGATCTATTTCTGGTTGTGTACACAGATATTTGGAATGTGGTTAGGATATTCAACAAGGAACATTGAAATGGATTTCAGTGACCTTTTTCCTCTGCGTGGACACAGTCTGATAGGAATCAGTGGAAGCACATTGACGGCATGCAAATGCCACTGAGCCATAAAAGAAAGGAAGATCAGAAATATGAATCTTCAAATATAAATGCATCCTTGACATGAGACACTTTTGTCTCCATAATTCTTGATAATATTTTCAATATTGACTCTCAATGTAGAATTTCTCTGATGATTGCCTCCTCTGAAGGTTGGCACACGGGTGGAGTAAAGAGGAAGGCGTCAAGCTTGAAGCTCATTCCATTAAACATTTTAAAGAAATACAGTGATGAAGAGAGGCGGAGCTTCAGAGGATTTGGACTTGAGCTTGCTGCCACTAATTATGTTTATTTTTTGTTTGTACTTAGAGTATGTGTAGATGTAAATGAAGACTCAGAATCAGATTAACAGATATAAAAGCCCAAAGACACAAGAGTCCGTCCATTATTATTATTTGATCAGTTGAATAATTTACCGTAACAACTCCAGAAATTAGATAGTAATTGGATTTTTATGTTCAGGAAAAAGGGCCCATTGATTTACTCAGAAATAGGATATTCTCAAGAAGCCCATAATGCTCAGTCAAAAGTTATTTAATCCCAGACAAATGTCAACAAAAAGTTAATGTTGGTGCAGGATCAGAAAAATCAACATAAACAACATAAAATAACTTGACAGTAACAAATGTGCTCTAAAGCCCTGCTGCCCATGCAACACATTGAAGATCAGAGGTTTGCAAAGCATGAATATGACAAACACAAAAAGGTTTGTGATCAAAAATAGGAATTTAAACAGAAATGTGTGCACACATCAGCATTCGGCTCCTATGTTGGTAAAATGATTGACTCCTAATGATTGACGCTGAAGGTCGATTTGAGTTGTGGTGCAAAGACCATATTCAGCTCCTCAAACTGGTTCAACTAGAAAAGTCTTCTTCTACCTCTAGATGGAGAACAGAACACAACAACCACAGAGCACGAGTTATCCCAGTGCTGCTACCTGTGCTGGTCAATGTAGTTAGAGCCCAAAATAACAAACATTGTTTGGCAAGGGGGGCTTTACAACCTGCACAGTGGTGACTCCTTCTGTCCTTGGAACCTCAGTCTTGGTCAGAAAATCCTAAAAAAAGAATAAAAGAAGAACAAAACTAGCGGAGCCCCAGAGGAGGGGTCCATCTCCCTGGGATGGACAGATGTGCAGTAGAAAAAATAGAACAATTTAATGTTGATTTGATAAACTGATAATTTGACTGATTATTTGATTGATGAGATAAAAATAGGAGATCTGATGAACTGTCTTCTCTCTCCTGATTTAGCCATCGTGGTTGCAGTCTTTGGAGTCTGCTGGGCCCCCTTCCACATTGAACGGCTCCTGTGGAGTTCCATCAGCCACTGGACTGATCTGATGCACAATGTTTATCAGTACGTCCACATTGTGTCGGGTTTCTTCTTCTACCTCAGCTCAGCAGTCAACCCAATTATCTACAGCCTGCTCTCCACACGGTTCAGGGAGTGTTTCAGAGAAATTATGTGCTCCCAGTCTGAGGACAGAAAGTCTGAAAGAGACTCGCCGTCGTTACCTAAGGTCTCTCTGAATCGCTCGCTCTCAAGTTCTAGAGCTCACACGAAAGGTAAGGACACCAATGGTTTAATCCCTTTGCTGCCTCTTAACGTGGCACAGAGCGCAATTCCGACTTGTGCTGCTGAAGAAAGAACATCTCAGTTCTGAGACTCTTTTTAATAACTCAACACATACGTTTCATTTTAAAAGAAGCAGATTGAAAATTGGAGTTACGGCTCCTCTCTCCATAATGCATTCATATATCTTGGAAGCACCAGATGTTTTAGTTCAGGCTTCATTTGTTCCTCACTGCTGTTGTTAGATGACCTTGCCGGTGTTCTTCTCATCTCATGTGTTGAGAGGACATACATGTGCTGCCCTCTCACACTGGTAATGTCATTTTGTTTTCTTGTTTTAATTAGAGACAAAGCAACAGGCTCAAGAAGCAGAAGGGTGGCATTTAACATCTGCATGCAATAGATTTAACATGATAATTAGAGGGAAACTAACACACACATGCACAAAAAAAGCCCACATTTATTAATGCCAGATAATATGCATCGTTTGGAAAACAGATTTTAGGAGAATATGAATTCCGCTTCGGTCTTTCCATAAATAATGGTTGGATGAGTTGGGCTTTGGCTTGTCTCAATAAAGCAATGATGTCCTAAATCATGTAAAGTTTATGATATGCTCTTGTTGCTTATAATTGTCCAAAATGCTAATGCTCGGTGATTTATATTCAAATGTCCTGCTGGATATTGTAAAGACAATTAACTGTAAAGTTGCTTATTTATTTAACAGTATGTTGTTGAAATGTAATGTAAAAGTGGCGTAAGGCTGACTGCATTGAATCACTGAATCTAAGTCGATTCACTCTGCTTGAAATTGTTCATCCAAACAAGTTAGTCATTTTAATTAAATGTTATTCATTTATTTATGCACTGACACCATGACACGTTCTGCCCCCATGTTTATTTCACCTTCTAAGAAGGAAAAGCTCTTTTTTCACCAGTTTCCACACTGTGGATTGTATTAAAATACGTACTTTTTGAGGATGTGAGAAAGGCAGGATCGTTTTCTCGAATGTTTCATTCTTGATTTTTGAAACGTCCTAAAGTGTTCAATGTCAAGTTATGTGGAATTCAAAGTGACTTGTTTACTATGAGTGTTATATTTCAACGGTGCCTCGATGTTTTCCCTGTGCACTATTCCTCTTGTGTAGATTACAGGGTGCAGCAGGACACTGACATATAATGTGATGTTTTATTAAATATTTTATGAATTCATTTATTCATATACTTATTTGTCAAATGATGTGCTACTACTCTGTCAGAAGCGCTGCTGTGTTTCTCTGTGTCCGCGGGACCTTTAAACAATGTAATATGACCTGAGCTCATCTTGTCTCGTGCAATCAAACATTCGTCGTTAAGATCTTGTTTACCAATGACATAATCAAATGAAACTCAAATAAATGCTCTTAGTTCTTGTAAGAGGAGGACTGGTTTGCTAGTCTAATGATTCAAGCGTCTTGTGGAAGGCAGCTATTTACCATCGTATGGCAGATTTTCCGTGTGCGCCTCACCTCTGTGAAGGCCGTGAGGCTGACATGTCTGCCACGCCCTTGTGATGGAGGATCACATGTCCAAAGCCGATTTAAAGATAAAACAACGAGGTCACACACGTTTTAGCCACATTTATGTGATTGATATTTATTAACGCAGATGGCCACATCAATATGTAAATGAAAGGGTCACAATGAGAATGGGTTCATGGTGACTTTGTCCACGCGTGTTGTGGAGCTGTAGGGACACACAGCCACATCAGCACTGCTGGAGTAAACACGGACTTTCTGCAGTGCCCTCCAGGCATCTGTAAAAGACCATCTTTTCAACCCTGATTTGCTTTTACGTGGCAGGACAGGACCATTATTACATTTCCATGTGATTAGTGCCGTCTCATGGATGCTGGGGATGTCAGGAGTTCTCCTTGATGGGAAAAATGGTTCCACTTAGCACAACAGTGCACATCTAGACTAAGAACACTTTGTAACTTGGTATTAAAAGCATTAACAGACTCCGAAAAAGTATTGCTCTACTCACACTGGTAATGAGAAAGTGACTGTTTTTGCTCGTTTGATTTGAATTCGCTTTAAATAAAGGTTAAGCCTATTTCTATTTGCCGTGGAAACATTCGGATTTCATATGCTGCCACAACCCCTCCTCAAAGTTGTGGCATTGTCACAAGTAATGCACGAGTGGAGAATCCAAAAAACAAAAAACCAAAAAACAAAACAATGAGTTTGTGGAGTTGCACAAACGACCGAGCCGACATTAAAAAAATAAATACAAAGCACCTTGTTATTACACAGAGTAATTTTGGACGTATAATAAAGGGCAGTCACATGCATTATTCTCTGGGCTCACTTTGAACAAATAACACAATCTTGACTGTTAGAAATCTCTTTAGTTAATATAGATTTAGTCTTAATATTCACAACTTTGTGCAAAATGTATGTATATCAACACCATATATCCTTGATATGGCCATGACAATGCTGCTCCTCAGCTGGGGAAGGATGGTTTGCCAGCTATTCTGACCACATTATAAGTGTTCAGTCCTGGGGCGTCAAAGCCAGGGGATAAACCACGCTTGTTGAAGGTGTAGAAGTTGAATAATTGGCCATCTTGGGCTTCGAGGGACACAGAAGCTGCTCCGACTTGTAAAACACAAGGGTACTCTTTCTCAAACACCACTCTAAAAACCCTATCAACCAGATAGTTCAGCTTGATCGTCCTGTATTTTTCAGGAATGAGCTCCTCAATCTGAGGCCCAAACTGCTGCATGATCAGAACTTTGTCTGGCCCAGCCTTGATCTCGTAGAACGTGATGTTGCTGTAGGTAAAAAACCCAACGTAAGGCTCTGGGTCCGGTGGAGCAGAGAGAACCTTTTTGGCCTCCCTGAATGCTTTCTCTATGGCTGGGATGATGTGGTTGTATGCCTTGGTGACGATGTCTTGTTTCTGGACGCGACTCCCCGCCATCAGGACCACCAGACCCAGCTTCAGTCGGGGCACCAGGGAGAAGGTGGCGGAGTAGCCGTCCAAGTCGCCGTCTTTACGAACCACCTCGTATCCCATCTGCTCGTTCACCTCCCACGGTGTCCCGGTGCGGTTTGCAAAGTAGTCCTTATCACACTGGAAGAGCGGGGTCAGCATGATCTTCAGAGAGTCGGGCTCCAGCAGCTTACGGTGGTACGCTCCCAGCAGCATCATGGCAAGCTTGGCTAGGTCTGCAGTCGTGGAAAACATCTGGCCTGAAGGCCGGTACCAACCCAAGTCATAGAGCGGGGCTGGCTTCCCATTGGAATAAACTCCCACGGCCATTTGAGCCTGGAGCCCTGGAGTGATGTCGAAGCCGGTGTCCTCCATGCCGAGCCGGTCAAGGATGTTGTCGGTGATCCAGTGCTTGTAGTCGACCACGGCCACTCGCTCTGCCATCACGTGAGCCAAAAGTGAGAAGGCCAGGTTGCTGTAGTGGCATCTGACGAGAAAGAGGTAAACGGAAGGGAGGCCATTATTTCAGGACATATTGGTAGCTCTCTATGCTTTAGGTTCTACACCACACACATATGATCATATTATAACGGACAACCAATGCAAGGTTTGATTTGTGTCAGTCTTGATCTCTACTTTTATTAATTGAATCAGCCAACTTTAAAACCACCTGAAAAATCACAATGACCCATTGTATCAAGTGATAAATTAAACGATTTGATATTGTTTTTATTCTTTGTATTACTTTGGGTCTGGAAGTTTAATTAAACTATTACATAAAGGTTAATTATATTTTATATTAGTGTGACATATACTATGTTAATTCATGTGTTAGTGCATATCCCGATTGAATCAGGGACTTTGTTAAAAAGTATATTTAATATAGACATGAGAGTGAGAGCATTAAAATATCGAAATCAACAGCACATAATTAAAATGTACTTAGTTCCAGGGTCTGCCACAAGGACGTCATCTTGGAGCAGATTTATTGCAGATTGTGTTTTTCCTTTCCAAAGGAGATTGGTGGCTCGGAGCCTTCTGGGTAGACCTGCAGCATTCAACCGGAAAAGAGAGAGTGACAGAGCGAGTTCAGCTAAAAACACTTTTACATTAAACCAGCGGCTAGAGGAGCAATATGTATGCTGTGTCTGAAAATAGCTGAATAATACATTTATCCTTGACACATTGTTGATCAAATGAAAGGGAAAAGGCTGAATGAAGCTTTATCTTTCCCTCGCCCTGGTCTCACTCCCCTTTCTTACATCCTGCGTAACAAAAAGCACAGAAAGAATATTAACCAAAGACAGTGCTTTTTTTTTTTTTTAATTTAATTTAATTACGTTCAACGACTGAGAAGAATCAACAGAGTTTCAGGAATTTTCACCCTCATTTTTAATGAAATAAACCCGACCGACAGCTGTGCCACTTCGTTACTTTGTCTTTAATATATCTGCTGTGAACTTTCATTTTCACCCCCTCCCAGGTGCGGAGATTAGAATGTGCGATGCCAAGGTGTTCGCTTGTCCTTTCATTTGACCTGTAATGCTGTGAGAGTACCTGAGAGCTGACTGGCCATCCTGCGCAGGGTGACCGATGACGAGCGAATCTGAACCTCTCCGCTGTCCAGGAAAATGAGACCGTCTGTCACATACTTCAGCTGGGAGTCTCGAGTCTTCCCAAGCGGGTTTTTGATGGTAAAGTTCTCCACGTATTTCTCCAGAGGGTCATCCAGGGAACCAATCTTGCCATCTTCCCACAGTCTGTACAGCATGAGTGTGGGGAAGATCTTTGATAGGCTGGCAATCCTGCACCATAGACCACAATAGTGAATAAAACATCACAATAACAGCATTTCAAGTCTATCTCACTATAACATTATTCAATATATTATCAATTAGGAACATGCAATGATGATTTGCTAATAAGAAGCATGCCCACATTCATTTTAGTCCTTTAAAGTTTCACACATGAATGCATTAAATGCTTAGAAGCTCCTCTCACATTAGTTCATTTAAATTTTTCATTAAAATCATGAATAGTGTGAACATATCACAACTTTTCCTCCTCAAATATATTGGATTTCTTACTTTCATTTCTTCCACCCTGTGTCATTGTTCCGCCTCTCATGTGGAAGAAAACCTTCCACGACACGGAAGTCTTAACATGACCTTTGTCTGTGGTCAGGGATGATTGAATATCAAAAATATTGTAAAACCAAATCAAGTTCATAAGCATACATTCACTGCAGAATGTCGACTCGACTCACCTGAAAATATTTGCTTTTTATTTGGCATTTTATCCAGAATTCTACACTTTGACTTTACAGCTTTGTTGACACGTCAATTTGCTGCCAGTAGCGTATCAGCGATCTTAGTTTTAGTTCACTGTGAGATCGTTACTCTCCACGCTGCTAAAGAGACACACATTATTTTGTTATTACTGCAATTACTGTAACATCGTTAGGGCGTCCTTCCTTGTCACTTGCATTCAGTAGTAATGTAGTTTCTACCTTGGGTATCATCTATTCTGTAGTTGCCACAAAGTGGTGGGGAACTCATTTTAGATTCAAAGCTTAATTTAAACAAAGTCAGTAATTAACTCTCAATAAATATCAAATATATATATAAAAAAAACACATGAATTGTTTGTGCATTTTAACACTTTGTCAGGAACATAGCAGGTCAAGTTATTGGGCTCTGTTACTGTTTTAACGTGTTCTTGCTTTTCTTTCGCTAACAGTCCTCACCTATAAATCGTGTACTCGTTTGGAGGGCCCGAGTGAGGATCACTCGAATTTCTTTTTCCAAAGTTGCCAGTCCACAAAATGGTGTCGTTCAGGATCACAATGGCCGACAGAGATGGAAGGCTGACGGGGTTGATGTTCTGCCGAAGCAGAGTGTCCACCTGCAGAGAAGGCACCAGCATGGAGAGATGTTCTGGAGCTTAATGTTTTAAAACAAACTCATTCACAAGTAAGTCAATGCCTTCTACAAGTGTACTCTTGGTTGGGTATGGAAAGGTTTTACACATTAGGTTTGTTCATTCTAATTATTCTGTGTTGCCTGCCTCCTCATAAACTGATACAGCTCCACTTAAAGGAGCTCCTTGTATTAAATTAAAATTGTCAGCCACTAAAAATGTTTTGAACTTTAAATTTCATATTTCGGTCTGCCACCTCGCCCTCCACCGATCTCCCAATCCCCAAGTCAGTAGCTTTTTGGCATCCAGCTTCAAATGTTTCAGATCACAAATATCTGATGTTACTAAACCTAAAATGACTTTGCGACAACAATCAGAAACAAAACAAGGATCTGCATCGGGGATGCCTTTGAAAAATGGAGAGCAGCAAAGAGAGTGGGTCAACCCTGGTGGTACCACGCTCCATCCTGAGAGTCTCCACAACACAGGACCTCACACCAAACATAAACCAGCTTTTTGTTGCTTGTGTCAGGTGTCCAGCTGCGAGCAGATGTCATAAGAGCAAAGAAAAGTCAATGATTTGATTTGTTATTGCTGTAAAGCACACATTTTATGTATAGTTCCAGGTTTTGTAGCATGTTCATATTTCTAACTTGTATAATTTTGACAGGACATATTTTAAGGAGATCAAAATCTTTTGGGATATTTAAAAGTTTATTTTTTATATACATTGACATAGGAGCAAAGGCATTTAAATTTTATTTTAATGTTAAGTTGTTCATATTTCTAACTTGTATAATAAATATATATAATACAAGAAAGATAGTTTTATGGAGAGCAAAATATTAAATACAAGTTATTTAAGGTTTAAGTTTATTTCAGAATAATATTCCTGTCTGTTTTTATTCATATTTATGTTCCAAAAACATCTAGTTTTAGTGTGTTCAATAAATGTTAATCCTGTTCGGCCCTGTACCTCAAGCGTGTTTTGAAATTGAGTTGTGCAATTGAGTTTGACACCCCTGCTCTACAGTATTTTGAATGTTGCAGGACCAGGTTTAACCACAAACTTGCATATCGTTCCTTAAAGTAGTTTCAATTTGAAATACTCACGACTGTCCCTGCATAATATAGCATGAGACTGACATTTGTATGAGTTGAAGTGATGATTGAGGGCACTGGGGTAGACATGTAATAGTACGCCCTGTATTTATACACATTATGGGCTTTATACACCACATTACGCACCGAAGGACTCGTGGACACTTCTGCATATAGCATGACGGATCAAACCAACCAGTGTTACCCAGTGTTAACCAGAATTAAATGTGAATGATCCAACCAAAAGAAACAAAAGGGTTGTTTTTTTTTCAAATAGGAAGCCTTAATAGAAATGCATCCACTCCACAGTTGTGTTTAATGGACCTTTGTAAGTATCACTATACCTCTACCTTGGTCCTTGCCCTATAGGCTACCAACCTCTGGATATAGTGTGAATATCGTGTTCACGCCTTCTCTGGACAATATAATTCATGTGAGATGTCAGCCTAAACAGATAAAGGGTTGTGCACGTTGTTAAAAGGCTTTTGAACACTGAGACACCAAGGTCTTTGTGCCTTCAAATGGCCGCCCGGTATAGAGATATCCCAAGAGGACACCATGAATAACTCTGGTCCCTCCGATGTTAATAGGTCAGGCTGCACCTTAAATCAAAGTCTCCCATGAAAACCAGCTCCCCCACCGTCTGCCTACAGAGTTACCCAATCAGCTGAACCACAGGCCACCACACGGACTGTTGCACAGATAACACGAGCACCAGCAGCTGTGTGCTTTTAATCAAATGGAACAAACCAACTGGACTCAAAGCCCATCTCGGCCCACACGGGCCTCCCTGCTCTGCTAGCCTGGCTGTCCATCTCCACGGTTACCACCCAGTGTGGTATTCACCCAGGTCCTGCTCAGGTATCTGGAGAGCTGCTCAACATTAACACGTCGGAGCCACATAATCAGCACTGGGGCCCAGTAAGGACACTCCATTCCTCTCATCATCAGCTGCCCTCATGTCGTCACACAAGTGGAGCCACACCATCTGGACCAAACGTGTGAGACTACATACAAGTAGGGCTCAGCCACGCGTGCTCAGGAGCTACGTACACAACGGCTTTCCCGCCCATTCAAATTCTCGGCAGCGGTCAAACAAACCAGACACGGAATCCTTGATTTTCCATTCAGTTGTGCTTCTCTTGTGTCTTCGGGCAAACTGAGGCGACCCACACGCGCTGGAGCTGAGGGCACATTTTGTGCACCCGCGTGTGTTTGTGATTGATCGGCCCTGAGTGTTGGGCCCCGCTGTGCTGCTGACCAGCCCCCCCCGTACAACTGTTGCTCTTAAACCTCCATCTGTCGACCGCAGCGGCGTTTGAGTGGAGGATTACCGCGTTCGTCTTGTAAACGTTCTCAGCCTTCAGTGTTGCGAGGGAAGTGCCCGTGTGAATCACGCCTCTTACCTTTTCCAGGGCCTCTTTCAGACTCGGGATTGGATGCTGCAACGGCAGAGGCTCAGGGAAACGGGGACATATCGTCTCTAGTTTTGAATTGCGACCCCTTTCTTCATCTTGGGTGGCAAACAGACAGAAAAAAGGCTGAATGTTATAGTTTTAGGTTATTATTCATAAGCAGTGCACTCTAATTACAGGTCTGTAACCCTGTATCATTGTAAACATTAGAACAAGTATAATAAATTCCCATCAGTCAATGTGACTCAGACTCTGAGGAGTCCTATTTTTCCCCTTAATACCATCATCTGTGCTGCATGACAAATCGAATCTGAAAATCCCTTTGCGCTCAGGACAAAAGCATCATCTCAGCCTGGGTGTCTCACGGGGCGCCACATTAAAGTGCAAACATGCTCTATCCAAATATTCCATTTATGCGATGAGGTTTCACATCACACGCAGCTTTTTCCCAGCGCTGTAATGTTTCTCTTTCTCTAATGTTTCTGCAGTAACGGATGTGGTGGGAGATCATTATAGAGGACCTGTGTCTCTGCCACATGGCCTCACACTCACCCGGCAGCAGTTTTGGGAGTTGGTACTGCCAGAAGAAGCATCCTGTCATCACCAGTGACACCACGATGAAGAACGCGAGACCCACGTGGGTCCATTTCAACTTCATCCTGCTGGTTTTGGTCAGTCCTTTGAATTTCACGTCACCAGGAGGAGCATCCACGGCAGAAGTTGACTGAACACAGGCAGAGAGAGAGAGAGCAAGAAAAAGAGAGAGAGAGAGAGAGAGCAAGAAAAAGAGAGAGAGAGAGAGAAGGAGAAATCAGTTGTACAGTTTTGTGTAGTTGTAGGGTTTGAGCACACAACCTTGGTGTTATCTGTTTTTTTATTTAACAAAAACCCATAATCCTTTTTCATCCCTTTCCCTCTTTCTGGTACTCACCACCTGACACTGCAGGCCTCAGCAGACCGGATAACCTGGAGCGCCCAAATCTTCTTATCCGTCCATCATCTTTAGAAATATAATTGTTTTTCTACGCCTAAAATGCAGTAAATAGAATTCCGTGAAGTTTTCGCCGAGTAGAAACAAGGCGTAAACACGGGCTCCCATCTCTGACTTTTCTCCGACTGTACTTAATCTCTGCCTTCGCCGCTCCCATCGCTCACAATTCAATTTCCTCCCCTGCCGCCACAAGCCAGTGACATCATAATCCCCAGCTTTACTCCGCCAAAGCAGTTGGGCGAGTATTAATCCCTAATCCCTGAGAATCAATTCGCTCGGTTGCAGCATCTCCTTTCGAGTCCCCTCGGCCGGGCGGCGCGAAGCGACAACGCGTGAGCGGAGGCCGCCTGATCGGCTCGCCGATGAGCCGCGAAGCGCAAGCGGAGGGGCAGATGGGGACGCAGCGACACCCGCCTGCTTCTCCCTTTAATTCAGTTAAAACACACCAGTAAACACGTCAACACGGCAGTAGACGTGTGAGGCGAGTGCGTGCTTTGTGACTTTAAAAGGTTAATTGAGCCGCGTCTGTTTAATGGACTGTCCATTAAATGTGTGAACACGAGCAATTATGAGGGACAATCACACAACAGGGAATACCGGCTGCTGACTCGCTGGGTTCACCTCAGAGGAACAACGTGGAGGGAGAAAGAAACAAAAAAACCCAACAAACTCTACCACCAAGTCAGCACCTTTAGTTCAAATAGATCCAAGAAAAGCATCAAAACTGGAGGCAGGACTATTACTTCATTCATATTCCTTTAAAATCTAGATTTTTACGGACACAAATCAACTTTAGGAGATACAGTTTAAACGTCAATTGACTTGCGGCGGTTACGTCGAGCATTTCCTTTCCTCCTTTGGTGAGTAAAGATGACATCACTGTATCTAAAACCCCTGTCAAAGCTTCCTCTCGCTTGATCCAAGAATCTACAGATAAATGGGTTGGAGGGGTCCAGTGGAGGCCTTTCCTGGCCTTACTGGTGACAGGTTACACAATAGAAATCATAGGAGGTGCTTTATTTCACACACACACACACACACACACACACACACACACACACACACACAAATACTAACATCATGGCATGCATTATTTTATTTATTTATACTGAAGTTCTTGCTTTGCTTTTTTTTTTTCTTTTCATTTTACATTTAAAAAATCGTACTCTTAAAAGCCTTTTCAAAAAGCACACGTTAAAAATGAGTTTTTATTTTTCTATTCTGCGTGTAAAGATTTTTTTAATCACATCATTGTTTTAATAAGTTTAATTACATCTTAATGACTGTTGGTGGCGTTGACTGTTTAATGATCACACACGACAGAGGTAGATGTATGCAAGGAAAGTGTGAAAGTGGTTGATTCTGCTTATGTAACCTGAACAGCATCTGTTCCATTTCACAAGGCATCATGTCACCAAGACACACACACACACACACACACACATGCACACACGCACACACATGCAAACACATTCTGATACATCAGCTTTAAATAAACTGTTTTATAGTTTTCTGTGATATCAGGGTTGAGCTTATTGCCTCTGAGTGTGTGCATATGTGTGTGTGTGTACGCGCGTGTGTGCATGTGTGTGTGGGGTGGGCTTTTTTCTTTTTTTTTTAAGAATAATCCTCTTTTAACTCTTTTCCTGTTGCACTTTACTGACCAGCTGACACTTCACTGGAGACACACACAGACACTCCTGCACACACACACACACCACACACACACACATGCTTGTACTTCTATCTTTGTGAGGACTTCCATAAGCATAATGTATTACCCAGACTGTTATCCAAACCATCACAACTAACCTGACCCTGAGCTAAACCAAATTCTAACCACAACCTTAAATGTCCTCACTTTCCAAACCATGTCCTCACTTTTTGAGTAAAAAAGCAGAATTTGGTACTCAGTATACACACACACACACACACACACACACACACACACACACACACACACACACACACACACACACACACACACACACACACAGCTTGCATATGTGCATGCATGTGGTCAGTGAGGAACTGCTTCTACCTGTGCTTGAATCCCGTCCACGGAGGCTTCCTTCATGACTTTACTCCCCCTTTTCCCCATGCTTAATCTGAAACTGGAAAAGAAGGAAAGAAGGAGCTGATATTAAATTGTAGGAACTTGGGCTGCCAGCAAACGGTGACTCAAAAAAACCAAACCAAAATCACCCTATCACGTTCACAAAGCTCTGAGTTAGAGCTTTTCAACAGGCACCTGTTTCATTATCCCTCATACAGTAACACACATGCTCATTTGGGATTTGGAGCAGCAAGAAAGGAGGGAAGCCACTGTCAATGACAACCGTTTTCAAATCAGGTTGGAAGAAGTTCTGATCCACAAGTAGATTGTTCCACGGCTGCATGATTTGGTACATCTTTTGTAGCGACGACAATCGTACATTGAGACTGCACAGACCACGCTCAGTCATAGCAAATTGCACGCCTATTCCCAAGACATGTGACTCTGTTCCCTTGGCAACTGAGCTCCACGGACACATTGCAGCTTCAGCTCGCAGCCCTGGTTAGGCCACTGCTGTCTCGCTCCACCTCCAGAGCCAGCACCGGGCTCTGGGCTGGACCACCAACCTCTTTTTGGATCCGTCCTCCGTCCTCATCCTTCTGGAGAACGCCCCCCTCACAAGAGCCCTCGTGCCTCTGAGTGCCTCACAACATCTCTTCTGATTTGTTCCACTCCTGTGGCCTCTTGGACATGCTTTTAGTGTATTTAACTCCACCAGTTTGGTTTATTTGTTTCATGTTTTCTGGCTTTTCTCATCTTTTTGTTTTAGCTACATGATGGTTACTGGATCATAGGATGTAAAATGACTCAATTCTGTTTTTATACTTTTAATGTGGATCCTACTTTCATATCATTCGTACAATAAACATTAAAAACATGACTTTAGATCAGCAATAGTCACCTTAACCCCACCCCGACCCACATTAAATGACTTTAAAAGAAAAGCATAATTTAAAGAAAACAAACACTTAAAC
This sequence comes from Lagocephalus sceleratus, assembly GCA_911728415.1. NCBI lineage: Eukaryota > Metazoa > Chordata > Actinopteri > Tetraodontiformes > Tetraodontidae > Lagocephalus > Lagocephalus sceleratus. The sequence goes on from CAJVRN010000239.1 coordinate 1,743,221, forward strand.
ATAAATAACCATATTCTTAAAGTTGCAGACAAGTTATACGCTAATTTTAATTATATATTGTTTTCATTTCAACATGTACACTAGATGTGTTTAAAATAATCCTAAAAGAAGAAGTACAGCTGTTTCTGCAGGTGTAAGTAAATGATTACATGATTTTTTAAAATGATTACTTTTTATCATTTTAATATTTGTAAGTATCACACACAGTACACAATTCTATTAACGGTAGTAGAATTGAAATTGTGTTACGCACAAAAACACGATGCTGTATTATTTTAACTGTGTTTGATTCACTGTTTGATTTATACTTTACACTGCAACTACAATGATCAACTGTCACCATTAATTTAGGAAAAAGCAGCATCAAGAAAACTAAGAATGTGAAGCATAACGTTTTGGTGATTTTATTTTTGTAGTCACAAACAAACGTGTCCTTGTAACTCCTGAAAAACTACAAAAAAAAAAAAAAATCAGCGCTCCGATGGAAAACATGTTGCATAACATGCATATGAGAACACACACAGACCTACAATGTCTTGTTCACTTACCTTTGCTTCAGTGTAAATTAATTGCTTGCCACAATGAAGATAAACGCGACCCCAAAGATACAAATTATTCTTCTTTCATTCTACACGGGTTTGGAAGCTCGAAGCAGGACTCCGACAGATGTTGAATCATGGCTATGGCTAAATCCTGCTTGCATCAAACCCAGCGTTCTGGATTATCCATCACAGCCAATGGTCACATCTGCCATAGCACAAAAATGGATTCTCACTGTGTTGTGTGTTTTGTGTGTGTTTGTGCTTTAGTCGGCGCGTCATGTGGTTCCCTGGACAAAAAAAACAAAAAGCCGTCTCCATCTGCCTGCTGATCTGAAAACACTGAGAGAAAAAGAAGCCACAAAGGCTTTTGATTTTAATGCTAGTCCTTCAACAGAGAGTGAAAATCCATCAATACACGTTTTAGAAACATCCCGCTCATTTTTTATTAGTGTTTCTGTCCTCGTAATCTTGAAACCTGTTTTTCTCTCAAACAATGGCACAAGCAAGACTAGACCTCTGTCCTCATTTACCATGGAATAGGAACAAGATAAACATCAGTATTTGTGGATCACATGAATTTGAATAAAAATGGAGGAACACAGCCAGGTGGGATGTTGTCCATGGCAACTGAAATATCAGGGTTCACACAGCAACAGGATGAAATTGGCAAAATGCTAAATCCAGGTGTTGTTATCGAGGTTTGAATTTGAATATATAGAACATAGAAATGGGAGCTGGGCTAAATATGAGAAGTATATTTACAGTAGAACACTGATGATCAGTGTTACACTCAGACAATGTCTCCATCATCAGCACCAATACACACATATGCACCCACATTTCTTTAGAACATGTCAACCTGTCCATATCCAAAAATAAGTTGGCAGGAGACGAAAATCTGACAGCGTAGGTCATTTTCCAGTCAGTATACGTGTGTGTGACTGTTGTTTTTTTTGCATTTGCTTTTGAGGTCACTGCAATATTAATCTATTTCCCAGAGCAAGGCTGTTTCGTGATGCGGTCCAATTCTACTTTATCATTTAAAGGTACATCAAAAGTGCATATTTTGCTTTCTATCCGTAAATTCAAGACATTTTTTTTCTTAAATATTTTTTTTATATTAAAATCTATTTAGTTTAGTATTTAGTTAAGACAAATTAAGAGAAGTTGAATAATTCCCCATGGTGTACCTCACAATCCCGCCTCCTCCACCTGGAGCTTTTGGACCATCCATCAATGACTATCCATCCCCCACTGCATCAATAGCCAGATATTTAAATCTGTGTTGAATTTGTAAACTTTATAAATGGAAAAAAAAACTGAAAAATATGAAAGAACAATGCTGCCCATGCTGTCCGGTTGTTTGTTTCACAGTAATGATGATGTTGTGAGAAGGAGGAAAAACTCTCCCCTCTGAGCAGGAGGTCAGACCCCAACTGCTGCAATAAAGTACACCCTGGTCTATCGGGGGTCCCGGTCCAGAAATAACCCTGGGTAGATGAAACCCTGAAGTAAACATCTTTATTTGTACAATTATTTGAATGTTTTAAGGCGGTAAAACCCCCAAACACACACTTTTCTCCACTCTTCTCACAGGCTTTAACATTCTCTCACAGTTCTCTTATTGAAACACTCTCAAAGTTCAAACTTCTTCCTCCTCCTTTTGGCTCAGACCGCAGGTGTCTTTTCTCCTGCACTTCCTTTCATCCACATTCTGGGTTTTTTCAAGCCAGAAAAAAACTTGTTTAAACTTAAACCTTAAAAGCTGAATACTTGGTTTAGGGTAGAAAACATACATCACTTCACAGTCACACTGCTGGATTGAACATGGCTACAACGCCTTCATACTTGCTCGCTCGCTTACTAACCACTTGTTCCTCCACTGAGGGTCGCGGGGGGACTGGAGCCTATCCCAGCTCATTGGGCGAAGGCGGGGTACACCCTGGACTGGATGCGAGTCAATCACTAACACACATAGACAAACAACCATTCTCTCTCACACACACACCTACGGGTAATGTAGAGTTTTCAATTGACCTGATCCCCAATTGTGCATGTCTTTGGGCTGTGGGAGGAGTACCTGGAGAGAACCCACGCATTAACAGGGAGAACATGCAAACTCCACACTTTCTGTCTCCCTAGTACCGTATTTTCCCTTGCAACCGGGATTCAAACCCAGGGCCTTCTTGCTGTGAGGCAACAGTGCTAACCACCACACCACTGTGCCGTTCAACCTTCATACTGTATGCAGTAAAAAAAAAAAAATTACACTAAAAATAAATCAGTGAAACAGGTAGACCGTGATAGGTGAACCGTTACAGCGAGGGACCGCTGTATCAACGTTTCCACTTCTAGATAACAGTAAAGCCCCTGAGCCAATCAGGACTCAGAGCACAACGACCTGTAGAAGAAATCAGTGAAGCAGCGACACGTGAACCTCGTTATAGCGAGGGGTCGCTGTAGGTCACTGTGAGGGTTCAGTGTATGAAAATGGCCAAATGACAAAGGAGGGTCAGCCTGCATAGAAAAGCCCTTATAGACATGTTTTCATTCTGGTGTGAAAGCAGTGAGGATTGTACACTGGTTGTGCGCTCTGTGGCAGGACTAATCGGTTCCTGATGGACTAATGAAGCCTTTGATTGGAGGACAAATAGACTGGGACGCCAGTCCATCTCTGACTTTCACACACTGATCACCGTACACATATGCTTGCACACACCACTGGTACTGACACCCTCACACCCTCTCCATTTCTAAGCTTGATTTAATGAATCACATCTGTTAAACTTTGATCAGTGCATGCGCATTTCCCTCTTTGTTGCGGCTTGGGAGGAACAATATATATTTGATACTTTACAGTCTTCATATTTAATAAATGTAATTATATATTTAATTTTTTTTTAACTCCTAGTCTGATATAAAGTTGGCTGTGCAATAAAGCGTATTGGAGCGTAACGCTTACACTTTATAATCAAATATTGGAATTGTTATTTGATTGCACTGGTTATACATTGGGCACCACCTCTGTTGTATCGGAGGAACATGCACAAGCAAAACTAGATTTTCTTTGGTAATTTGATCAATCTCAGGAATGAAAGAGTTTGCTTTCAGGTATACCGTATTTTCCGGACCATGAGGCGCACCGGGTTTGACAAGAAGCACTTGGTAGAACTTGCAGTTTCCAAAGTCTTTATTTCTATAAACTAAAAGCGCCTCCGAAGAGGGATGAAACAAAGTACAAAAAACTGCAAGCGCCTCCGATGAGGGGTGAAACTAATACAAAGAAACTAACAAAACACTCCAAATCCTGACTATGAGAAAACGAGCTGGCGATCACAACGAGAAACATGACACACTGGCACAGGACCGAGGGAGACGCCGGACTGTGAGCACAAAGGGGGTAATGGGGAACAGCTGGACACAATCAGGGAGGACAATTGGACAGGTGGCACATCAGGAAGGGCGAGCAGGCTGAAACGAGAGGAGAGTGAGTTTCAAAATTAAACAGGAATACACAAAACAACATGGAGACAGGACAAAAGGGCCAACTTGACCCACGGGTGTGTCAGAGATATATGGCACACTGCCAAAAAACGGGTGTGAACGGATTTTGTCCATACATTAGCTTCACCAGGTTAAAAGGCACACTGCCAAAAAACGGGTCTGAACGTGTTATTTTCCTTACATAAGCTTCACCGGGTTATCAGGCGCATTAAGGGAACCAAAACAGTCAAAAACTCACTTTATTTTGGGTCTATAAACCGTATTTTACACAGCGTTTCATAGGACAGTCTCAATTCTGTGGTCTGTTTCTGTAATTAACCAACATATTATCAGATCATGTTTAAACATACAAAATGAAGCACAACAGTGAGAGTTCCCCCCTATTCCCCCATCTATCTGCCAGCTTCCTCTTGCCACGTTCCCCTTTATTCAGGAGCAGCACACCATCTCCAACCTCCACAGGAGCCCCTCTGACTCTCTTGTGGTACAGATCTGCATGTCTCTTCAGCTGTTTATTAGCCCATGTCTGAGCAACCTCCCTCAGATCCTTCTGGAGAGACTGGACAAACACGTTATAGTCCAAACCTCTGAATCATGTCCCGATGGTGGACACTCGAGGTGAGAGGAGCCGTCAGGCTGAAGGAGGAGGCCTGCGGGTCATGGTTGGTCCGTGGGTCTTTGGAAGCAGCTGAGTGGTCGAGGCAGTCGCAGAGGTGAAAAGGATTTCAGTGATGAAGGCCATGAAGGAAGACCTTCAGTCAGCTCTGAGAAGGTTCTGCTAAACTACTCTAGGTGCAGGATAGGAATACTTTGAGGAGCTCCTCCGTCCTACCAACACATGGTTCCAAGTGGAACCAGAGTCGGGGGACCTGGAGGTGGACCGTCCAATCACCGGAGCAGAGGTCGCCGAGCTAGTGAAACAGCTGCCTGGTGGTGGAGCTCCAGGAGCAGATGAGGTCTGAGGGTGTCTTAAAGCTCTGGAGGTTGGAGGGCTGGCCTGGTTGACACGCCTCTGCAGCATTGGCATGGACACCAGGGGCAGTGACACACCGGGGGGTGGTCCCCATCATCAAGAGAGGAGACCAGAGGGTGTGGTTTAAATATAGAGGGGTCACACTCCTCACACTCCTCCTGTTTAACAATGTGACCATGGGGGGCACTGGTCATACTGGGACAGAGAGGATGAAGGGACTGGTCATACTGGGACGGAGAGGATAAAGTATCAATGGATCATGTATTCATTTTTGAATTAAAACTTAATGAAGTGTAAAACAGGAGCAGCTGAAATGATCTTTTTCATTTTCATCTGTACATTTTGTAAACAACAGAAGAGGAAAGGGCCCTCAGCTAAAGTTTGGACCCCTGCATAGTTAGTTCCTAGTAGCGCCTCCCAGCAAGTATCACAGCTTGGCAACTGTTTTTGTAGCAGCCAAGAGTCTTTCCCTTCTGCTTTGAGGGATTTTCAGCCATTCTTCCTCCCAGAAGGGAGAGAGAAAGTCTTCCTCTTCCTGATTCCTGGGGCCACTTGCCCCCATTGGTCTCTTGAGGTCTATCCTTGGATTTTCATTCATGTTCATTTGTGGAAATGTAACGTGTTTCATTTGCTACGTAGTGAAGGTGAATCTAAAAGCAGGAACGGAGCTAACGTCTCAGCGTCATCTGATTTACACGTGGAAGGTAACGATGATATTGACCAAAATATTGAAAAAGAGGGTTTTATCTTTAACTCTGTATGTAAAGAGTGTTCTATGTGGTGAACTTCTTAAAACATGTGATGTTGCATATGTTGTGTTTTCTTTCATGGACTGTTGCTGAAGCTTCTGCAGGTTTAATGAATATGATCACAGAGGTGATGAGGATGGACAGACATTTACCAAGAACCTTGAGTTTTTAATTATGGCAGTAATAGTGTTTAAATAGCAATCTTCTGTGTTTGTTCTCTCACGGTTGGTTTATCGTTCAGTAAAGGCTTTGGCTAAATGTGATTTTGTCATGTGTCCTTTTTCATTGAGGATCATCAGAGGTGCTTCAGTCACCCTTGCTCTCTAGTTCTGATCATCAGGGGAAATTAAATCATATTTGAGGCACAATTTATCTCTATGGATAAAAACAAAAAGTAATTGACAACTTGAAGTAACAGGTTCATTTGTAATCAAAGTGCAGGTTTTGAAGCTCAGATGATCAAAGGCCAATGGGCAGCAAAAGATCAACAGGGCTGTTTAAAGACGGTCGGTGCTGCTAGTAACATTAGCGCCACCTGCTGGACCAAACTAGGTAGTGTTGACAGTAGCCAACGTCCCCGCTGTCATAACGGCCAGCCGCCACCAGGGGGCGAGTCTCCTCCTGTCAACATCATCCATCCATCATCTTCTACCTCTTCTTCCTCCACAGAGGGTCGTGGGGGGACTGGAGCCTGTCCCAGCTCACACTGGGCCACGTTTATTACTGAGTTTCTCTAAGCTGAACATAAATAAATAAATGGAAATAGCTTTGTTTACCATATGAAATGATTTATTAGATTAATTATTAGATTTCTCAGTGTACAGCTGTACATACAAAATGTCTTTTTTGTTGCCAGAAGTGAAACATTAGACAAGTAATTTTATAAAAATCCTTCCTATTTATATAATTTAGTATCCTGTGACTATCTAATAGAATGGCTGTTTGTTTTAACATGTAATTTAACATTTTTTAAAATCTAACGACATACTTCTGAATGTTCAGAACTTTTTAATGTAAAATATGTAATTCTACAAAATAATTAAAGAAATAAACCCTCAATGCTTCATTAAACCTTTATTTTTCTTTTAATCCTGTAACACTGTAGATACCGTTGTCTTTTCCAAAGCGCCCCCTCTAGTGGACACACGTCGAATTGCATGTATTTAAATGAACCCTGGATGTGTGACTGCTGACAGTCAACAGTATTCTAGCAGACATGTGCTCATGAACACGGCTACTTTAGGAGACACACACACTCACGACAAACAACATTACATTTACATACATTTACCAACAATTTAGGATAACTTAGAATTCACTATAAAATACTGTATTTGCTAAACTCAACTGGACCATCACTGCCTTGTGAATTTATTCCAGAATGAAGATATTTTCCTCTAAACTTTGTTTCAACATCTGGCCCCTTGTCCCCCGAGGTGGTTGGTTATTTGATTTAATCTAATCTTCTATCCATTAAGTATCGATCAAGATGCTCAGGAACACAGACGTGCTTTTGTTGGATGTCTGTGTAATATTTGGCCAACTGAACAGACTTTGCTGTCCTTCCAATGATCTTACAAATGCCTCGTTGTTCGTTCAACGTTATCTCGATGATACCAGGTACTGTTTGAGCTTCTTTTATGTTGCAGCCGTTACTGCCGATCACATATTTGATCAAAGCTTTGTCGATTTCCACTTCCTGAAGGAAGGTGGGGTTTAACTGTTGATTCCTTTTCCTCTACCCACTTCTTCATTTTTCTAATCCTGAGTTGTTCTTGAAGTGACCATCTTGTACAAGTTTATATGAAATAGTATACTCTCTTAACCTAGTGATTAGACGACCCCCTAAGTATGATCATTAGTCTGTCTATGATAGTAACTGAACTACAAGGTTAGTAACAATAAGCTTTTTCAAAGAGGTAGGTTTTAATTGTAAAAGTAGAGATGGAGTCAGCCTCCCGTACCTGGACAGGGAGCTGGTTCCATAGCAGGGGGGGCCTGCTATCTAAATGCTTGGCCCCCCAATCTACTCCTAAAGACTCTGGGAACCACAAGTAGACCAGCGTTCTGAGAGCGGAGCGGTCTATTGGGCTGGTAAGGTGTCACTAGCTCCTCCAGGTAGGATGGATTCCACTTCTTCAGCTTGCCTTGTTTTAGATGTTCTGTCAGTGTTTTAGCACATATCTGCTACCTATACCTTTTTTGCTGCGTTAATTTGAAATGATTATTGAACAAAACACTTAATATTAATCAATCAATCAATCTTTATTTATACAGCGTCTTTTACAATCAAAAATTGTTTCAAGGCGCTTTCCAGAATCCCAGGGCCTAACCCCAGACAAGCAACAGTGGGCTCGTGAGATACTGGGTTACAAATGAAGAAAACTGTGTCAAAGATGAAAATAAAATGACAGGAACAATCCTGATTTACTTTGTTGTGGAACAAGTGATTTCTGCAGGATGTTCTTTACTTGAGTAAGTTTGTCCAATTTGGTCAGTAGAAGCTGCAAAAGAGATCTCATTAAAGAGTCTAAGCTCAATGTGCTAGGTTTAATCAAGAAGATGTTTCTGCCCAGTTTCGAGCTGGGGACCTTTCGCGTGTGAAGTGAACGTGATAACCACTACACTACAGAAACACACAGCACCTGAATAGAAGTCAGCACCTAGCTAATTCACAATATAGCTCAGATTGCAGGTGACTCCCCAGAATTGCTGCTGGCTCTGCAGACAGGAACTATTGCTGTGCTGGTACTACTTCTGCTGATCAGTAATCTCTACTTCAACACAAGTCATCTGACTATCAGTGTTGTGTAGTTACAGTGACACACACACACACACACACACAGACACACACACACAGTTGTGTCTTTTTCTGTCTTTGTGAGGACATTCATAGACATAATGAATTACCCAGCTCCTCACCCTAACCTGTGGAGTGTAGTGTAGATGACAGGGAGCCATGCTCCAAAGATGGCGCGTCTTCAGCTGGACCTTTCTTGAGTAATTGTGTCTTGTGACACGTGGTCAAAATAGTGTAAGAGCTCAAGGCACACAACTGACAATGTGTTTCACAGGTGAAGCCTGGACCTGGCAGCATCACGTTCTGGACTGACCCTCAATCAGAAAAACCTAATCCATTTTTCACATGTGGTGAATCACAGGCCAAAGAATGCCCTTGTTCCCTTATATACAGACAAGAGTGTTTTCACTAGATGTGGTTGTCAGTCTCGTTGTAGGCGTTTAGCTGAGTCTTGTCACTACCTCTGAGTAACTAAGACCTGGGTTTGTGGCAGGAACAATAACAGTTGTTAACCAGATGTTTCTTTGTGTACATTCACATCTGGATGTACACTCAGAAACATATAGGTGGTTGGAGTCGGGGCGACTGCAAGCAATGAGAAATAAGCAATAGTGATCAAAAGCCAAGACACTGTCTGCATTGGCTGGGAATCGAACCCAGGTCTCCCACGTGGCAGGTGAGAATTCTACCACTGAAACACCAATGCCTACAAAGCGTCATGTTTCTTATTTTTTTTCCCAAAACCTAAAAAGAGAAAGTCTCTATTTATATCTCAGAACTTGTCTGTACCTTCCACTGTGCTTTTGGTCGGTCCCAAGAAGATTCTGGCAAACTGTCCGGCACCTGAGGGGCGACAGACGGCAAGTAGTGGATGTTGTTGTGTACCATGTTTTTCGTGCCTTATGTGTCCGGTTCCTAACATTGACTGTGGAAAAAGGAACAGTGGGGCCGGAGAGGATTATGCTTCTCCCAACCAGACCAATGGCCCTGGACTGGGAAGAGGGCAAGGAACCTGAAGAGCGAGAGATATAGTCTTTCCACCTAGTTCTGGGCCGGCAACGAGGCCTCCGTCCGGTAGGACATGTCCAGAACACCTCTAAAGGGAGGTGTCCAGAAGGCATCCTTACCAAATGCTTACCAGATGCTGACTCCTGTTGTGGAGAAGCAGCGGTTCTACTTGAGCTCCTCCCAGAAAGTCCAAGCTTCTCACGCTGTCTCGAAGGCTGAGCCCGGTCACCCAGCAGAGGAAACTCATTTCGGCCGCTTGTATCCTCGATCTCATTCTTTCGGTCATCATCCCATGTTGATGGCCATAGGTGAGGGTTGGGAGGGAGAACAACCGGTAAATATAGAGCTTCGCCTTTAGGCTCAGCTCCTTCTTCACCGTGACCGATCGATTAAGCATCCGCATCACTGATGCTGACGCTTCTCTGATCCTCCTGTCGGTCTCCTGCTCCATCCTACCCTCACTCATGAACAATATCCTGGAACACACACTATGTTCCCCTCTCTCGAAAACAGGGACCACCACCATCAGGATCCACCAGATCTGTAAGGCTACAACAGCTTATTTTTCTTCTTTAATTGAAGGGAACAAGAATAGCCCCTGGTTTCTTTTCACCACCATGGCCAATTTAACCAAGAGTCAGAGAGAGAGAGACGTCAAAGGCTAAAAGATGAAATATCAAAAGCCCCCAGATAAAAGGTCTCTGGATCAAAGGTACCCACATCAAAGGTTCCAAGATGAAAGGTTCCATGATGAAAGGTTCCCAGATCAAAGGTCCCCAGATCAAAGGTTACCACATCAAAGGTTACCACATCAAAGGTTCAATAAAAAAATCCCAGATCAAAGGTCCCCACATCAAAGGTTACAAGATGACAGGCCCCAACATCAAAGGTCCCCACATCAAAGGTTACAAGATCAAAGGCTCCCAGATGAAAGGTTCCCGGATCAAAGGTCCCCAGATCAAAGTCCCCAGATCCAAGGTCTCCAGATCAAAGGTTCCTAGATCAAAGGTTACCACATCTAAGGTTCCATGATAAAAGGTCCCCAGATCAAAGGTTCCAAGATGAAAGGTTCCTAGATCAAAGGTTCCTAGACAAAGGTTACCACATCAAAGTTCAAAGACGAGAGGTTCCCAGATCAAAGGTCCGCACATCTAAGGTTCCATGATGAAAGGTCCCCAGATCATAGGTTCCCAGATCAAAGGTTCCCAGATCAAAGGTTCCAAGATGAAAGGTTCCCAGATGAAAGGTTCCCACTTCAAAGGTTCCAAGATGAAAGGTTCCCATATCAAAGTTCCCCAGATAAAAGGCCTCCAGGTCAAAGGTTCCCGGATCAAAGTTCAGAATGGGGTGATTGGTTCTTGTTATTCACTCCACTCGTAGACAAAGCAATGCTGAGACAACAGCAACACAGGCTGGATGTTTCTGGTCTATCCAAGGTTAACACTTCCTGTTTGGGGTAGTTAAGATATTAGCTGGCGTCGTGCATAGACTGACACTGTGACCTCCTGTCTATCTAACAGCTTCTTTTCCTCTCGGTACGGGTGACTCGTCAGAACTGGTGGTGGTTCTGCATGCATGAACTGTTGCTGTGTTGGTGCCACTTCTCCTGATCAGTAAAACCTTCACGTCAACGCATGTCATCTGAGTCTCCAGTGTATCTCTACCACCACCTCCATGATTTCCACATCAAAACTCATTTCACATCATGGGCCACATACGAACTAGGTAGATGTCAAGTGGGCCGGACCATTAAAATTGTAGCATTCTCAGCTACAAATAACAACAATTTCATGTTTTTCCAGCCTCCTTGTGTTATCCCTTTTCTCAAGCTCAGTTTTCCCTATACAGTGAATATGTGTTGATCCTGACCGAATAAAACCTTGTTCCCATCTTTGCATCTGGATTCCAAACACTCTTTCCCCCGAGTGCAACAATCCCAGCGGAACCATCACAGGGCATTGTTCTCCCCATTGGTAAACTGTTTTCCCCACACTCTTCTGGTGGCTCTGACCTTTGCTCCAAGTTCCTCAGTTTTTTTCAGACTAAGGTTGAGTTCATCCAAAAGCAGCTTTGAACACCACCAACCTCCCCTGTGTTGTCTCCATCACATAATGATGCTGCCCCTGCCGTATGTCCCTCCCTCTCCTTTTTGGCCCAGTAAACACTCCTCAAATAACTCAGTTGGTCACCAAGGCCAAGTCCTCCACTTCTTCCCTGGATCCCATGCCCACGGCTCTGGTCAAGGCCTGCCTCCCTTCGGTTTGCTGTCACATTACAGAAATTGTCAATGCATCAGTATTGTCTGGTTCAGTACCCAGTATCCCTGTGAAAACTGGCTCCATCCTTCACATCCTGAAGGTGTGGGTTGGACCTTTCTGACTGACCTTGATAACTATAGGCCAGGGGTGTCAAACCAGTTCCACAAAGGGCCGTGTGGCTGCAGGTTTTTGTTTCAACACAGCAACAGCACACCAGATTTGATTCACTTAAAGAAGTCATCTGAGTCTTCAGACAGCTGATTGGTCAAACTGAGTATGCTTAAATGGTTGGAACAAAAACCTGCAGCCACACGGCCCTTTGTGGAACCAGTTTGACACCCCTGCTATAGTCCAACCTCCCATTATGTTTTAGTTTGTAGATGACTTACGTTGTGGGTGTTTCCTAAGAATAAGTTGATCCGATCTCGGAGAATTGCCAGACGTGTGTGAAGAAATCAAGTGCTGATCGTTGCAAACTCTGAAAACAGGAGCAAGACCTTCTCAAAAATCTCCTTTGTAGAGTTTGTGGTTCTTCTTCGTGGCACCAAGGTAGGTAAAGTTGTTTGTTCAGACATATCAGTAGTGCTGTGATCAGCATTTATCTCAAAGTCAGATTGTTTCAAATAAAATTCCTGAGGTGCCATTACGCCAAGTCTTTATTTATTCTTCCTGTATCCGCATATCTTTGTGGCTGCACCTCCAGCAGTCCAAGAATATGTACACCAGGTAGTTTGGAGACTTTTTAAAAAGAAAGAAAAGACTGTCTTTTCTAGATTCTCTTGATGATTCATGCTGATGACAGAAGTAGATCTATATATCTGAAGGTAATGTAACAACAGTTCTAAATTCTTTTTCTTGGTATTTATATGTGACCCCCCCTTCAGTTCCATCATGCAGCCGGTGATCCGAAACTATCGATCATCGGACAAAGATGCAGTTTGCAGCCTGATCCGCACAGGCACCCTTGGGAACATTTATCCATGTTTCGTCAACGCCATGACCAGTCCCCTCTATATTTTCATCACTGGGACTCTGACCGCTGCTGGTTTCCTCCTGGGCTCCATGGTGGGGGCTCTGCTGTTGCCAGGGATCTGGGTGGGTCTCATCTACTACTGCTGTCACGAGTTATATTCCAGCTACGTCCGAGCCAACCTGCAGACCGATATGCAGGACATCACCAGGAGCTATCTGAGCAGACCGGGAGACCTTTTCTGGGTGGCGGAAGCTGAAGTCGACGGAACATCCCAGGTAGTCGGGACGGTGGCCGTCTTGTCCAATCAAAACGGAGAAGAGAAACAAGCGGAGCTCTTCAGGCTACGTGTCTCACCATCGTTCAGGCGGATGGGCCTGGGCTCCAGACTGACCCAGACTGTGATCGATTTCTGTAAAGAACGAGGAATCACTGAGTTAGTGATACGCACAAGTGCCAGTCAAACCCCTGCTGTGAATCTGTACGAGAAACTGGGCTTTCAGGTTGTCCTGATCACATATGAATCACAGCCGAGTTTTTGGATTGTAAGGTTGGCTAGCAATCCAGTTGTGACAATGAAAAAACATCTGTAGTCCTGGAACGAACCTCATCACCTCTACTGGTGATCATTATTCATCCTTTTCAACCTCTTTCCATTATTTTCCTCTTCAAAATCACAGTATTGCAGCAGGTGCTTATATCACCAACTCTTCAAATTTACAAGTATTTTAAAAGCTGATATCTGTTTTACCTGAGAGTGTCTGTCGGGGTTGAATGCAGTTGCAGTGGGACACCAGTAGAAGAACCGTTGTGCTCCAGAAGAAAGTGGGGAGGGGCTTTTTGAGAAAACTTTGTGCAGGTATGGGAAAGTGCTTTCCAGGACTATTAAAGCCGTGGCATTCTTTGTGAATAGAGGTAAAATCACTCTTAACATACAGGTTAATAAGGCATCATGTACGTCCTGTTCAGATTTAGTAGTTCATGTTCCACATAATGTTAATATAGAGTACAAATCCATGCAACATATCTCACTTTTTTGATTTTTTTAAAATTCATTCCATTAGACTCTAATAGAATGGCTGTTTGTTTTAACATGTAACTTTACATTTTTCAATCAATCTAATGACATTCTCCTGAATGTTCAGAATCTTTTAATGAGAAATATGTAATTCTACAAAATAATTAAAGAAATAAACCCTCAATGCTTCATTAAACCTTTTATTTTTCTTTTAATCCTGTAACACTGTAGATACCGTTGTCTTTTCCAAAGCTTCCCCTCTAGTGGACACACGTCGAATTGCATGTATTTAAATGAACCCTGGATGTGTGACTGCTGACAGTCAACAGTATTCTAGCAGACATGTGCTCATGAACACGGCTACTTTAGGAGACACACACACTCACGACAAACAACATTACATTTACATACATTTAGCAACAATTTAGGATAACTTAGAATTCATTATACAATACAATATTTGCTAAACTCAACTGGACCATCACTGCCTTGTGAATTTATTCCAGAATGAAGATACTTTCCTCTAAACTTTGTTTCAACATCTGGCCCCTTGTCCCCCGGGGTGGTTGGTTATTTTATTGAATCTAATCTTCTATCGATTAAGTATCGATCAAGATGCTCAGGAACACAGACATACCTTTGTTGGATTTGATCACGGCTTTCTAGATTTCCACTTCCTGAAGGAAGGTGGGGTTTAACTGTTGATTCCTTTTCCTCTACCTGCTCTTTATTTTTCTAATCCTGAGTTGTTCTTGAAGTGACCATCTTGTACAAGTTTATATGAAATAGTATACTCTCTTAACCTAGTGATTAGACGACCCCCTAAATATGATCATTAGTCTGTCTATGATAGTAACTGAACTACAAGGTTAGTAACAATAAGCTTTTTCAAAGAGGT